>CP139508.1:215701424-215787843 GCA_021014915.2 Artemisia tridentata subsp. tridentata | reverse complement strand
AGGTACTTGCAGCTGGACACACTTCCCCGTTGCGATGACCAGTTCCATTTTCGGATGACCCGTTGATGGAAGTTGTCAGAACCACTGTTCAGCCACACATTCCAGCTCAGCATACAAAATTGCTAAAGAATTTCTTTTTATGCATTAAAAAGAGTCGAGATAACCGCACCTCCACATTTTCCTCATGTAGGCACACACTAGAACATTATATCAAAATTCTCATTAGTTTCGACTAAAGTGTGAAATTTTTGTATCTAGGATCAAACATGCCTCCCGCAACTCACTATGACCACAAAGACACTCTCAACTACATTCCCAAACACCATAAGACTAAGGGCTTTACTCCAGCACAAGTCAAAATCTTCAAAGCTCTAGAAAAACGTTACTTTCATGAGGGTAGAACCATTGACCCATCCTTTCTAGAAGGCACAAACATTCGTCTAGAACTTGCAACCATTCACTTTGATGGTCTCTTAGACATTAACGAACAAATTTGTCCTAGATTTGTCCTCTAATTCTATTCTAGCGTAATTCTCAGTAGTAATGATAATGGACTCATGTCAATTCAATTCAAAGCAAACCAAAATGACTTCAACATACCTCTCCATCAATTTGCGGAAGTCCTTGGAACTCCATGTGAAGGTACATGCCTTTACTCGGATAAATGGTCCTTTTCAATCCTTGACTCAATCGTTGATCGTATTCCTCCATACGACACTCCTCTAGTTGAAAAAGAAATAATCTGAGACCATCTTTTCCTTCCAAGAACTTCAAATACTATGACAACCCGTTCGGGTAACGAAATCAACCGAGAACCATTTAACATGGAACTCAATGAACTCAAACCTCAATTTAAGAAATGGGAAGAATTCCTTAGGGCAAATGTCTTGTGTACCATAGGTAACCGTGATTACATCAATGCTTGTCTTTGTTACATGCTTTATAGTTTGTCAACCCGCTAACCTTTTAACTTAGCCTACTATGTTGCCAAAAGGATGGCTGACATACCCATGCTAGGAACCACTGCTCTTCCCTACGGGATGCTTCTCACCCGTCTCTATAGAGCCTTTGCACCTATCACTCCAAATGCTAAAGGGTTTTGTCTTGACTACTCTCTTGTCAACCACATCATGGTTCCATTAAGTGATAAGAGAGTAGCAAAGACTCAAGGGAAACGTCCTCATCCTCCAACTTCCTCATCATCGTCAGCAAATAGCTCCGAGGATGGACTTCCTAACTCAAAGCTTCCTCCTCTTGACTACTTTCGACAACTTCCGGCACTTGAGAACCAATCAGAAGAGTTCAAACAAACAAAAGGAATGTTCAAGTGCATTGGAAGGTTCCTCACCAAGATTAACAAGAAATTGGACATGTAATGAGAGGTTTTATGAGTGTTTGGTACAATGTCTCAAAAACAATGATGTATGGTGTATTTCTCTATTCCTAGGATGATAACTTGACTTTTGACAATTATGTGAACTAACCATGTCTTGCAGGTAGATAACATCTTGATGTTATCAATTTTCATTTTTTCCACATTATTAGTGAAATTTTTAGCCCCTGCTTGATCTATACCCATACATGTGTTAATACATGTTTTATTGTTGTTTTCTAATCACAACTAATTTATTACACATGTTTTAGGAGAAATTACGGGATTTGAACGGGGTCCGGGGGGTCAAATATGCCCTCTATTAAGGATTTTGGCCTGGCAGATGGGACGGAACCAAAAATTTGGTTCCGTCCGCCCAAAAATTTGGTACCGCCAAATTTTGACTGACGGATTAGGCGGAACCAAAAACAGGGTTCCGCCAGTTCATTTGATTGGTTTCTCCAGCCTGCAGGGAAATTTTTTAAATTTTCGTTTAATCCTGCACTCTAGATCACTCATTTTTGTTACTATGATACTTTTCACTAATATTCACTCATATTAGGATCATGTCATCTCACTTGGACCAATAGAATAAGCATTTCCCACCAAAATTTGAAATTTCTCAAAAATACCTCAAGGAACCTTTCTCTATAAAGGAAGGAACCCTGAATTTGGTTCCTTGCAATCCGTGGGTCTATGACCTCAAAGATCTTGTAATGATTGCAAGACATTAACTGCATATCTTTCCTCTTTCACTCAACTCACCTCCATTGGGTTGACTTTAGTGATTAGACAAGCTCCTTAACACCTCCAAATC
Organism: Artemisia tridentata subsp. tridentata; assembly: GCA_021014915.2. Classification (NCBI taxonomy): domain Eukaryota; kingdom Viridiplantae; phylum Streptophyta; class Magnoliopsida; order Asterales; family Asteraceae; genus Artemisia; species Artemisia tridentata. The sequence goes on along the minus strand of CP139508.1, from coordinate 215,785,654 downwards.
ATTAGGAAAGATCAATGTTGAATGGATTAACATCAAATCAATGCACATTCTTTCACAAACCTTGAACATTATAAATTAAGTGCTCCAGGATGATCATTCTTCACACCTTCACCACAACTTGTTGTGAATCTTAGCATTTCTTAAGCAAAGTCAATATGACTAAATCCACAAACTCATCTCCTTCCACTAGACCACCAAGAAGAACCGCTAGAATTAGTGTCAAACCATGTTGCTTCGTAAACTTGAACTCATCATCGTCAGACTCTTCACCTCTTAACATCTCATCACCCATCCGAGATGAAAACTTCTTGACTCTAAGTACTCCAACACCTCCACCAACATCACCTATCATTATCACTACTCCACCTCCAACTAAAACTCCAATAGCAACCACACCACCTCCGGCTCCATCACAACCACCAAAATCTTCAAGACTTGAACCCATTGAACTCTTTGCTACACCACCAACTTCTCCTCATCCATTTTTGGATGACTTGGAAGACTTGCCACCAAGAATATCAAATCCACCACCTCTTCCATCATTTGCATCAATCGAGCGTATTGCTCATGAACAACCACGGGCATCTTTTATGCCCAATGAGCCTCTTCATAGTGAACCATCCCAACCTCAACCTCTGCTTTTTCACCCTATTTATAGGGAAATACATGGGCCACTATATGGAGACCATGCTCCACCACAACCTCAACCTCAACAACCTCAATCCTTTTCCTATACTCTTAGGGACATTGAGGAATCCATGTGGATTGATCCCCCACAAATACAAGAGGAGATCAGTGATCAACTTGATAACCTCTATGCCTTCTCCAACTGGTGGACTCCCACCTTCATGAAGCTATGCAACTTCAAACCACCTTGCTCTCTCCAATCATAGCTCCACCAAATCCCAACCACCAATCAACCAATGCTCTACCACCAAATCCCAACCACCAATCAACCAACGCTCCACCACCAAATCTCAACCACCAATCCACCAATGCACCACCACAAACAAATGAACCTAGTCTACCTCCAAACTTTCCTCGCCATGATTGTTCTCATTGTGAGAGAACCGCGAGGATAAGTGAAAGAACCAAGATTATGGTTCATGAACTCTAAGATGAGATGAGGTTCATCCTCACTCACATCCTTGAGTGTCTTAACGCTCTCTCCCATCTTCCACCACAATAGACGTTATTAGGACTTTTATTTTATTGTTTTAGGATTTTATTTTTCTATTCTTCTAGGATTTTTTTTCTAAGTTATTTTTTATTTTTTGCATTTCCTTTAACAATCATCATCATTATTGTCTCCATTTATGACTTTAGTCATAAAAATTTTACTAATGAATGATGTTTATTACTTTTGTGTGTTGGTTGTGTTATTTATTTTGTACATTGCATGAATGGTTGGTTTGGATTATTTATCACTAACCTTTGTTTTGTAGCATTCAAAATCCATGTACTTGGCACCCCAACTAGGGGGAGTATTGACCAAAGGGAGCTAATCAAGCTCGGGCTTGCACTACATTCCGCTACGCTTCTCTTCTTTTTGTTTCGACAAAAAGGGGGAGAAATTATAAACTCAAACTCACATTTTTAATCATCTAATTGGATTAAAATGTTGCATAAAATAAGTTAAATCTATATTTTTAAAGACTTGCACTTTATTTATCTCATTGCTTAAAAATAAACTTTATGTTTTGTCCTCAACAAAAAGGGAGAGATTGTTAATACAAATATCATCGAAAAAACGTTATTTATATTTTACGATCTTTGTTATATTTTGTTAACGACAATTATAAACTTTATTTTAGCAAAACATAAATATAGTTAAGTCTTTTACATATAGTATCACAAGTCTTTCTTAAACACAAAGTAAACATTACTTAGCTAGCTAGTATATACATTTTACAAGTATACTTTCATAAACATGTTAATCTAAAATGAAATTGTATTTTTACGTCATTTCATGGATCATCCTATAGGTGATGTTGAATATATATAAACAAACTTAACATATAAACACAGCGGAAAACATCACCAACAAAGGATCCATATAGCCATATGATCAATCACAAATTAGAATACAAGTATCATACCTTTGTAGCGTGATCGGTAGAAATCTATGGAGACCTTCTCAACACCAATCTACTCTCTAACCAAGTGACCAAAGTAGATCACCTCTATGAATGTCCACACTACACTTCACCGTATACCCCTTGATGCTAGTCTTTAACCTTGTAACCTTGCAAGTCACCTTTGAATAAGCAAGATTCAAAGGAGAGAGTTTGAAGACAAAAACACCTAGTTTGTTTGTGTGTTTTGCCGTCCCATCTGGAGGAGGAGGGAGGGACTTTCACTTAATTAGTCTCTTTTGGAATAAGACACATTGGTAAGTGATATTTGGGATAGTGTAATCCCATGTCTCAAGGTGCATGTGTATTTATTACAAGAAGCATGCTTGAGATATAATGATTAATACCATGACCTCCCTTGAACCCTCCTAAGGTCCATGACCCCCTTTTGAACCCTCATAAGGGCCGGCCACTATTGGGTCTCAAATGGGTTCACCATTTGATTTCCAAGTCCAATAGATTAAGTCCATTACTTAGTCATTAGAAGCCCAATAGTGATCCTTGGTTACGTACGGTTATTTATATATCGTAAATACAATAAACACGATATATAAAGTGGTACCTCAGTGTATATGTGTGTGACCCCATAGGCTCACATATGTCTAGCCATATAATTAGTTATTATGACACGAGCATACTCCAACAGCTCCCACTTGCGACGTCATAATATTCAAGTAATTATACAAGCAATGGTTAGCGTCTAGCAACACGCCAATGCCCCTAGAAATATGTGAGGTTAGTTTCTTAAACGTCTCATTTTAGATGGTTTATATGTCATCTATCCTTTTGTTACAGATATCGTGTTGAATATTAGACATGGATCAAATGTCATTCTAATATTTTAACCATTATGTTTCTCGATATAGATATTGAACAAGATTACCAAGTGGATTAAGATTCATCTTAATCTCATTTGGGTGCGGCCATACAAACATCTATCCAATTCATCGAGGGGCCCAATAGTATCTAACTCCATGACATGTGGAAGAAGAAATCCTATTTGACTGCACGTGTCATTCATGTGCTTCATATCACTCCTGAAGATGGTCTTTATAACTACCTTATTCAGGACAGCGTTTAACCATATCAAGGAATGAAATTCGACACATGCAAGACCTACTTGCATCTCAAGTCTAAGGATAAGAGACATAACCACTTGCGAGATTCACTATTGACGACGATCCATGTAGTGAAACTCGTAGGTTGGTTCAATCCAATGTTCATCACAATGAACAACATGTGAGTTTGGTAAATAAATCACCAACACGCTCACATTTGCCTTAATTTGATGATACTCCCGTATCGTCAACTGACAATGGATAATTTTAGAATAAATAAATTATTCATGGATTAAACATGCAAATATAGAACACAGTCGATATGAATGAAAACGATCATAACCAGTACATCAATTCATTATTAATATAAACTGTTTAACATTCCAATTATTCAAATACTAAAAAACAGATCTACATGAGACTACTAGCTGGTCGAAGTCCAATGCTCCTAGCATGTTCGACATGTTTGGCACAAGGCATTGGTTTTGTAAAAGGATCAGCTATGTTGTCATGTGTGTGAACTTTGAGAAGACGAATGTCACCACTTTCGATGACTTCTCGAATGTAGTGAACTTTTTGACGAAAATGTTTGGCACACTTTTGAACACCTGGTTCATTGGCTATGATAATGGCACATGTATTGTCACAGTACATATCCATAGGCCGTTCATTGCTGGGAACAACGCCAAGCCCATAAATGAATTTACGTATCCAAATCGCCTCCATTGCAGCTTCAGAAGCAGCTATGTATTCAGCTTCTGTAGAGGACATCGCGATAGTGCTTTGTTTGGCACACTTCCAGTCAACAGCACCTCCGTTCATGATGAAAACATATCCTGTCTGGGATTTGGTGTCATCACGATCCGTCTTCCAGCCTACGTCAGTGTAACAAGTAACACTGAGCTCACGCTTGACATCACCACCATAAACAAGAAACATATCTTTAGTATTTCGTAGATACTTTAATATGTTCTTAACAGCAGTCCAGTGACATTCTCCTGGATTCTGTTGAAATCTACTCGTTAGGTTCTGAGAGAACGCTACATCAGGTCTAGTGCATCTAACTGCATACATTATGGATCCCACAGCCGAAGCATAAGGGACTCCTTTCATCCTCTTCACCTCCGTAGGTGTAGAAGGTCCTTGAGCTTTACTCAATTCTGTATTTGGTTGCATTGGAAGACTTCCACGTTTGGAATCTTGCATCTTAAATCGCTTCAGGATTTTGTCAATGTATGCACTTTGACTTAAGCTGATTAACTATTTTGATCTATCTCGATAGATCTTGACTCCAAGTATGTACGCGGCCTCTCCTAGATCTTTCATGGCAAAGCGATTTCCAAGCCAGGATTTTACATCTTGTAGCATTGGAATGTTGTTTCCCATGAGTAATATGTCATCGACATATAAGATTAGGAACACGACTATACTTCCACTAGTTTTCATATATACACATGGCTCGTCGAGATTTTGAGCAAAACCAATTTTCTTGATTTCCTCATCAAAACTCTTATTCCAGCTTCTGGATGCTTGCTTTAATCCATAAATGGATCTTTGAAGCTTGCATACTTTAGTGGGATGTTTAGGATTCATGAATCCCTCAGGTTGCACCCTATAAACGTCTTCGTTCAGGTAGCCGTTCAAGAAGGCTGTCTTGATATCCATTTGCCAAATCTCATAGTCATAGTATGCTGCTATAGCTATAAGAATCCTAATTGCTTTAACGTCTGCAACAGGCGAGAAGGTTTCTTCATAGTCAATCCCGTAGGTTTGAGTGTAACCTTTGGCTACCGGATGAGCTTTATAAGTGTGTACATTTCTATCCATGTCGGTCTTCTTCTTGAAGAGCCATTTACTCCCAACGGTTTTAGCGTTAGGAGGTAGGTCGACTTCGACCCAGACATCATTGTCTTTCATGGATTGCATCTCCGCATTCATAGCTTCGATCCATTTATCGTGTTCAGAACTCGATAATGCATCTCGATAGTTAGCAGGTTCACCATGATCCCCTAACTCATGTTTCTCAGCATCGACATAGAAACCATATCGCTCAGGTGCTTGAGGTATCCTTGCGGATCTACGAATGGGAGCAACATCTTGATGAGGTTCAACATTTTCATGTTCAATCTCATTTTGATGCTCACTAGTGTTACCAGAAGGTTGTGCATCTTCCTTTTGAATTTCATCAAGGTCTACTTTGCTCCTACTTGCTTCCTGTGAAATGAGACTTTTCTCAAGAAACTCGGCATACCGAGCAACAAATATTTTGTTCTCGGGTGGGTAGTAGAAGTAGTAACCCATTGTTTCCTTTGGGTATCCTACAAAGATACAATTGATAGCTCTGGGCTCAAGTTTGTTAGGTGTGTCTCGTTTCACGAGAGACTCACAACCCCAGACTTTCAAGTAAGACAAATTAGGGACCTTCCCATGCCATATTTCGTATGGTGTCTTTTCGACCTTCTTGGTTGGAACCATGTTGAGAATGCGTGCAGCAGACTCTAGAGCATAACCCCAAAAGGACATTAGCAATGTTGTTAGACTTATCATAGATCGAACCATGTCTAACAAGGTTCGATTTCTCCTTTCAGATACACCATTATGTTGTGGTGTGTATGGAGGAGTGAATTGTGAGACGATCCCACACCTTTTTAGATGATCTAAAAACTCTTGACTCATATATTCACCTCCTCGGTCAGATCGAAGAGCCTTTATGGTCTTGCCGAGTTGATTTTCTACTTCATTTTGAAAGACTTTGAACATTTCAAATACTTCATGTTTATGTTTAATCAAGTATACATAACCATATCTACTGAAATCATCAGTAAAAGTAATGAAGTAGTTAGCTCCTTCTCTAGACGTTGTTCTAAATGGGCCACATACATCAGTATGTATGAGTCCAAGTAGATCTTTAGCTCTTTCTCCAACATGGGAGAAGGGCTTTCGTGCCATTTTACCAGATATACAAGAAATGCATTTATCAAACGACTCATGGTCGGTTGAATCTAAAAGCCCATCGTGTTGCAGCTTCGTTATACGTTTCTTGTTTATGTGGCAAAGACGGCAATGCCATAGAAAAGTGGAATCTATGTTACGTTTAGATTTCTTATTGCTAACATTGTATATAGAACTATCGTTTAAAATAGAATCACGCATATCAATTTCAAAAATACCATCACGAGGAATAGCATTAAAATAAAAAACATCATCCTTAGAAACTGAAATGCCAAAATCCGTAAAAGTATGAATGAAACCATCATCCTTCAAACGTGAAAGTGAAACAACACCTCTAGTGATAGTAGGTGCAAAATGGCAATTATTCAAAACAATAACTAAACCATTAGGTAGGATGAGATCAAAATTCCCTATTGCTTCGACAGCTGCACGGTTGCCATTACCCACGTACAGATTCAAAGCAACTTGCTTCAACTTTCTGCTTCCCCTAAGCCCCTGCACATTATTACAAATGTGAGTTCCACAACCTGTATCATATACCCAGGATTTGTTAGGAAAAGTATAGAGTTCTATAGTAAAGATACCTGATGTGCTAGCTCCGCTAGCTTTGTTCTTTTTCAACTCTTCAAGGTAGGTCAGACAGTTCTACCTCTAGTGCCCCTTCACTCCACAATGGTGGCAGAGGGTCTCCTTAGCCGGGTGCTCTTTTTTGGCAGGTGGGGGGATCTTTGGTTTGGGGGTGTAAGCACGCTTACCCTTGCCCTTACCTTGTCCCTTGCCATGTGCCATCGGCTTGTTATTCTTCTGGATTCTGCCTTGCTTGATAGCTATGACCATTGGAGCCTTCTTGGGCATTCCCTTTTCTGCAAGTTTAAGCATGTTGTGCAGTTCGGGAATGGTCTTGCCCATGCTGTGCATATTGTAGTTCTGCACGAATTGGTCATAATCCTTCGACAGTGAGGTAAGAATTAAGCTTACTCCAAGGATCTGAGGCATGGGGTATCCCAGACATTCCATTTTGTCCAGGTAGCCTTTCATTTTCATGACATAGCTACTGACCGATTGGCCCTCCTCCTGCTTGCAAGCATGAAAATCTTTGACAGTGTCAAACAGTTCTTGCTCAGCTTGTTGTTCGAACATGGTTTTCAGTTCTGTCAACATGTAAAATGCTGCAAGGTCCTCTAAGTTCTTTTGGAGCTCAGGGATCATGCTTGCAAGCATGAGACAAGCCACTTCTTGTTGCTCTTGAACCCTACGAGAGTAGGCGTTACGAACAGTAGCAGTAGCATTAGCAGGAGGTGCTTCAGGCAAAGGCCCTTCCAGATGGTAAAACTTTTGTTCAGCCTTAAGGACAATCCTCAGGTTGCGATACCAGTCTAAAAAGTTGTTACCATTCAATCTCTCTTTTTCAAGAATTGATCTGATGTACGAGTTGTTCACAGTTTGATTAGGAGGTGTCATCTAAAAAATAAACAAAGTTCAAATTTTAATAAGTTTCAATAATTAATCCTTTTTAAAATTAACTACCCAAGTTTAAGCATATTAAAACAATTAATTTTACGAAAAGGCTAAGATCCTTATTGAGGTTCTACCATCACATCAGTTGGTCTGCTAGCAATGATGGATTTAATAGGTAGGTAATGTTGACCAATTGCATTACATGTGCAACTCTTAGAACTTTATGGGACTCAAGGCACTAGTGAACAAGCAACTAGTGTCAAGCTGGCATGTTTAGTCCCATCTTTGCCTCGGGTCAAGGTCTAACCACTTAACTCGATTAAGTCATCCAATTTGAAAACGTGTGAGAATATATCTAGGTGTCACGCATAGAGAATAGTCACCTTGGGTTACAATTCAACCTAGGTCCAACGCATAGGCAAAATTAATTGCAAGTGTTCTCAAAATTGGACGGCATGACTTAAATTTTGACGGGTAAATTATTTTGATGTGGATCAAAAACGTGTATGAAAGAAGCATGCATTCATTCTTCGTAGCACAAGTTAAAAACTTTTCTTAACTTAAGTCTAATCATTGTTTTAATTTATGTGTGTCAAGCTGTCCATTTTCAAGACTAATATAAATCCTTGGTGGATTATAATTAAGTTTGGACAATACAATAAATAAATAAACAAACTTAACTAGTTTAAGTGTTATTTAGAAAACAATGATTTTAAGTTTCAAATCAATATTTAAACTTAGTTAAGCTAAATCATAAGACTTAGTTCGAATTGGTTTGTGTTTAGTTTCAAGTTTTTAGAAAACAATTTCCGTTTTACATACAATCATAGCATATATAAAACAACCAAACAAACACACAACCACAATATGCAAAGCCTCAACCGATAAAAATCCTATGTTTAGTCTCGTGAGCCATCACGAGAACCAAGAGTCAACTAGGGACATAATACACAACCACACGGAGGGCTCCCAGTTGCCACAAGACAATCATGGGCAAGTAAAAGCCCATTATGCACATGGAAAAATGATTCTGTCAGCCTAGTTTTTCTGTCTTTGGAGTCCCAAAAGAACTAGAAGATGACCTCCTCATGCTTCGGCCCAGTTGACAAAGTTGTAAGCCCATGTCTTGAGAACCTGTACAAAAAAATTCAGCCCAAAATACCTTACCAATCTCCTGGAAATTGCATTTTTCCAGCAGTGTGTCCAGCAGCTTCTTTTGGTCCAAAATCCTTCATTCTTTTGCCATTTGATTCCAAGCTTTTGATTACATGATATATGAAGTAAAGTACAACTAATCTACTTCCTATCTATTGTAAAAATGCCCAAACAATGGCAAACCAAAATGAATTTACATTACAAAAGTGCCAAACATATGGCAACCCCAAATAAAACAAGAAATCAACCAACAAATCACAACATCACAAGGCATAAGTGGTCTAGGTTTTCATCGGCTTTGCATATACACACAATAATACAATACTATTATGATCAAAACAAGGTGTTGGCTAACTCTATGGACAAACATGCATGTATTTGCCATGGACAACAAAATAATTAACAAGAAGTAAATTGTTAGCCAACGAAATTGAGGAAATTAATTTACAAGAATTAAAACCCCGATTGGTACGCGTGTCAAATGGCCATAGGTTCAAAACCCACTGATATTAGGACCTTCTTAACATCATATTACCACAGAAAATTAAGCCTCATGGGCTGATTTGAAATCGTTTCATAAAACTATCAAATTAACGCGTTTTTGGCCATTTTACAGGTACCAAACTAGTATACTGATGACGTATAGTCTACACCCGGGTCACGAACCCGGTTAGTAAACAATACTAACAATTAAGCCCACTACGCTTGGGCCGCAACTGGACTACCAGTTATGCGGCTTGGGTCGACAAGGCCCAAGCCCAAAGTTATTTTCGGATAATATATAGAATATCTTCTAAATAGAGAAGATATATACTATATACCCGATGTCGGCTAACACGCCGAAGAGTAGGGAACACGAAACCCACTAGGGTTTCATGCATATATAAAGGGCACCCAAGCCCTCGGTAAAGGTACGATCTTCAATAAACCTTCACTATAAACTAAACCCTACATTCGATTACTTACTCTCACGCCGGAGGATAATCGGGGGAGACAATCCCTCGATAAGCCTAACGGTGTTTGTTCTTTTTCTTAGTGCGCAGGTCTCATCAAGCATTAAGATTCGAATTGGTACGAGAATAGAAGCCCTATCAAGGAACGCCCAACTTTTGTATCAACAAGTGGCGCCATCCGTGGGACCCTACACTAAGAATTTTACCGAAAACTAGAATGACGAAACACGGGAGTCACAAGAGTCCGCATGGGAAGAAGGCGCAGGATGACCCACTAGGGAAGAAGCACCAAACGGATGCGCCCCCTAAGCAGACCCCTGGAACAACCAGTGTGCCTAAAAGCTTAGGAGTGTATTCAGATCAGGTCTTCCCTGCAGTGGAATCGCTTACCAAAACTACCCCCGCTATTACGACAAGTACTAGCGCGGTAGACTTGGAGCGCACTCCTTTCACCATGCCAGAGGTGAACTTCACTGAACCTCCCAATGCGCCTATCCGAAACAAGGATCCTGCCTTGGAAACGGGCTCCATCGCGCTTGAAGGAGTCACTTCCGAATTAGCGCCAAGCGACTTTGTATCCCAAAACTACGAAGCCTTGACTGCGCTCATGCGAGAGGAGGCAAAGAAGAGGTCAAGCCAAAGTCTGCACGGCAGACTCAACTTTGACCCTAATCCTGACGCATCCCCACCGCGCTACCGATAGGAAGGACGCGAGAGGGATAGCCGTAAACAACCAGTGTTCGCCAGGATTGGAAGGAAGGTTGTGGATGATGAAGCAGCCGATCTTCAACATCTGGAGGAACCTGAAGAAAGTGAGCGGCGCACCAATGTCCACGCTAGGCTTGGCAAGCGCAAAATCCAAGATAGGCTTGGGCGACGATGCTCCCCAAGTGAAAGCCCCTCAAGCTCTAACTCTGAGGATAGTCGGCGCAAGCGCCACAGAGGAACAACCTCAGACTCTGATGATAGTCGACGCAAGCGTCACAAAAGAGTCCGCTCATCTTCAAGAGATTCCTCGGACAGCGAGACTGGACACTGGAAATCAAGAGGAAAATACCGCGACCAGGAAGACGAAGACATGTCTCTTCCCTGGCGTCGCCAAAAGGTTGATGCGTTCACGAGGCGCATCAGTGACTTTTCTGAGAATAAGAAAAGGCGCATGCCTGCTAATGTCAAAACATATGATGGGACAGGTGATCCTGATGATCACCTAAAAATTTTCGAATCAGCAGCTACTATCGAAAATTGGCCGCAACCTGTGTGGTGCCATATGTTCAACTCCACATTAGTGGGGAATGCGCGCAACTGGTTTAGTAAGCTTCCACGCAGAAGCATTGATGGGTTTGAAGAGTTGCGCAGAGCGTTTCGCTTAAACTTCACTCAAAGGAAGAAGTGTGCTAAAAACCCTGTCGAACTCGCTAGGGTTAAACAGCGACAAGGGGAATCCACAAGCGCTTTCATGGAACGCTTCAAGGACGAGTGCATGAAAGTCAAGGCGTGTCCAGAGATATTAAAAATATCGGGTTTTATGAATGCAATCAATAACCCAGATCTGATAAAAAAGCTAAATGATAAGGTTCCCCTAACCTTTGATGAGCTCATGAAGCGCACGAGGTCTTTCGTCCAAGGAGAAGAAGCCGCTGCGGATAGCAAAAAAGGCTATTCGAATCATAGACCACAAGAGGAGTCAAGGAGACAATCCAATGACCAGGGTGGCAGTCGTAACAGCCGCAGCAGAGGCTATCGCAACCAAGGGAGTGGAAGAGACAATGATAGATACACACCCCTCACAAAAACCCCAAGGGAGATATTTGTGACGGAGGGCGCAAACTTCCCGAAACCTCCACCAATCCGCACCCCAGAGGATAAGCGCATAGGGAATGGTTATTGCGAATACCATGGACAGAAAGGCCACACAACTAACGACTGCGTCCAACTGCGCCAATTGATTGACAAATTGGTAAAGGAAGGAAAGATGGACCATCTCGTAAAAAACATCAGAGAAGGGAAAGACAAATCAAAGCCAGGAGCCAAGAAAGAGACACCAAAAGAAAAGGCGGATATCATCTACATGATACAGCCATGGCCTCGCGTGACAAGACAGAAAGTTAGTCAGCGCTTTTCTAAGGAAAACGAAATTTCTTTCCCCTCCCTGACTGCGAACAACGCAGTAGTGGATCCACTCACCATTGAAATACATACGGGGGGTCACGACATCCGTCGCATGTATATAGATGGAGGTGCATCCGCTGATATCATATATGAACACTGTTTCAAGAAGCTGCGACCTGAGATACAGAGTCAGCTGACCCCAGCCACAACGCCGCTCACAGGCTTCACAGGGGAGAAGATATGGCCCACGGGGCAATTACGTCTATTTGTAGAAGTTGGTGACAAACCACACTCTACAACTACCTGGATGAACTTCATGGTAATCAGATCCCCCTCCCCGTATAACGGTATTATTGGGAGACCTGGAATATCATCCATCCGCGCCGTGCCATCTACAGCGCACGGAATGCTCAAGTTCCCAGTGGAAGGAGGTATTGTCACCCTTTACAATACCACCACACCACCCAAAGAATGTAACGCAGTGACAAGTGACGTAAAGGTTGTTCCAGAACAGCGCGCAATCAAAGTCCCAAACCTAACGGTTGCCATTCACCCTGAATACCCGGATCAACAGGTATCTATTGGTGGGTCTCTGTCTGACAAAGGCAGGTCAGCTATATGCGCACTCTTGCAAAATAATTTGGATATTTTTGCATGGGAACCTAAGCATATGACAGGAGTGCCACGCTCCATCACAGAACATAAGCTACAAATCCGACAAGGATATCCTCCAATACGACAGAAGAAGCGCGGACAGGCTCCAGACCGCGCAAAAGCCATCCTGGAGGAAGTACATAAGCTAGTAGACGCAGGCATCATGCGTGAAGTCTACTACCATGACTGGCTCTCTAACCCAGTGATGGTAAAGAAGAGCGATGGCAGTTGGAGGATGTGCGTAGACTTTACAGATCTCAATAAAGCATGTCCACAGGACTGCTACCCGCTACCGGAAATAGACTGGAAAATTGAGTCTCTATGTGGATATCCCTTCAAATGCTTCCTGGACGCATACAAGGGATACCACCAAATTCAAATGGCGGAGGAAGACGAAGAAAAGACGGCCTTCCACACAAGTCAAGGGGTCTACTGCTACACGAAGATGCCCTTCGGCCTAAAGAACGCAGGAGCAACATACCAAAGATTGGTGGACACTGCGTTCGAGAAGCAAGTGGGACGCAACTTGGAAGTATACGTCGATGATCTCGTCATCAAAAGCCATACAGAGGACGAGCTGGTGCGCGACATGGAGGAAACGTTCAACACACTCAGGAGAATCAACATGAAATTGAACCCCAAGAAGTGTACGTTTGGCGCTACGGAAGGCATGTTTCTCGGATATTTGATAGAACCCGATGGGATCAAGCCTTGCCCAGAGAAGACTCAAGCAGTCATTGACCTCCCCTCACCGCGCACACTGAAAGAAGTTCAGTCACTAAACGGCAAGCTAGCCGGACTGAACCGATTCTTATCCAAATCAGCAGACAAATCACTTCCCCTATTCAAGACACTCAAGAAGTGCACCAAAAAGGGAGACTTCAGGTGGACTGCGGAAGCAGAAGAAGCCTTCCAACAGCTCAAACAACACATAGCATCACTCCCAAAACTTGTCGCACCCAGACCAGGGGAAGAGCTGATCATGTATCTATCTGCGACCCAAGGAGCAGTCAGCGCAGTACTATTGACAGACAGGAACTCCGTCCAAACACCTATCTATTTTGTTAGTAAGGCGCTGAAGAAAACGGAGATTAACTACACTGCAATGGAGAAATTGGTCCTAGCCTTAGTGTTTGCAGCGAAAAGACTGCGCAGGTACTTCCAGGCGCATCCAATCGCTGTTATCACGGACCAACCCATTAAACAGGTTATATCGAAACCCGACGCATCGGGACGCCTACAAAAATGGAGCGTGTTACTGGGCGAGCATAACATATCATACAGACCGCGCACTGCAATTAAAGGGCAGATATTGGCCGACTTCATCATCGAGAAGCCGGATACAGATACTCCACCTGCGACAAGCAAGGAGGAACTTCAAGAACCATGGATTCTATTTACTGATGGATCCTCATGCGTAGATGGATCAGGAGGCGGCCTTATTCTCACCAACCCAGAAGGAGTTGAATTCACCTACGCACTGCGTTTTGAATTCACAGCCACGAACAACGAGGCAGAATACGAAGCACTCCTAGCTGGGTTACGCATCGCAACTCAAATGGGTGCACGCAACCTAGAAGTAAACGTCGATTCGCGGCTAGTGGCTAACCACGTTTCAGGAGAATATATAGCAAAGGAGGAACACATGATCCAATACCTCGAAAAGACCAAATCTCTGATCCAGAACTTCGATAGATTCATCATCAAGCAGGTTCCCAGGAGTGAAAATAGGAAAGCAGATGCGCTGAGCAAAATTGCATCCACCAGTTTTGCGCATCTATCAAAACAAGTTTTGGTGGAAACCTTGAAAAACAAGTCAATCACAGAGATGGAAATATCCACGGTGATAGAAGAGGAAAATCCTACGTGGATGACACCGATCATTGACTTCATCAGCAAGGGCATACTTCCCCAAGAGCAGAAGGAAGCTCGAAGAATCCGACGCACAGCGCAGCGATTCGAGCTCAGAGACGACGTCTTATATAGACGCTCATTCCTACAACCATGGCTTAGGTGTGTTGGACCTCTCCAGGCAGACTATGTACTTAGAGAGATCCACGCAGGCTCATGCAGCATGCACTCAGGACCACGGTCCATTGTAGCGCGCGCCCTAAGATCTGGATACTATTGGCCTACTATGCACCGTGACGCACGCGATTTGGTACGGAGGTGCAATGATTGCCAAGTTCACAGACCTATTCCGCGCCGGCCACAACATGAACTAACACCTATTACATCACCATGGCCCTTCTACAAATGGGGTATCGACATCGCTGGACCTTTTCCCATTGCCGCAGGAGGATTGAAATTCCTCATTGTGGCAATAGATTACTTTACCAAGTGGATCGAAGCAAAGGCAGTAGCGACTATAACAGGTAACCAGGTGAAACGATTCGTGTGGGACAACATAGTATGTCGTTTTGGATTGCCTGGAGAAATTATCTCGGATAACGGAAAACAATTCCGTGATAATCCGTTCAAAGATTGGTGCGAACAATTGAACATCACGCAACACTTTGCATCAGTAACTCATCCACAAACCAATGGTCTGGTCGAGCGCGCAAACAGAAGCCTTGGCGAAGGAATCAAAGCGCGCCTGGACAGACACAAAGGTAGATGGGTAGAAGAACTATCACATGTTCTTTGGGCGCACCGAACAACCATTAAGGTTAGCAACGGGGACACCCCCTTCTCTTTGGTCTATGGGACAGAAGCTGTAATACCGGCTGAAATTGGAATGCCAACCATCCGTACTGCGGAAGTTAACATGGCAACCAATGATGATGAGCGGCGCATAGACTTAGATCTATTGGAAGAGCGACGTGAACGCGCAGCAATACGCGAAGAGAAAGCTAAGTCGAGAATGAAAAAATACTATGATACCAAAGTGCGCAGTACCTCATTCAGACCAGGCGACTTCGTATTCCGCGAAAACGACTCAAGCCGCGCAGAGGACACTGGAAAGCTAGGACCAAGGTGGGAAGGACCTTACGAGGTCATAGAAGCACTTGGCAATGGAGCGTACAAGCTACGCAACAAGGACGGAAATGAGCTACAGCGAACATGGAACGTCCGCAACCTTAAACGGTGCTATCTTTGAAGAAGGCTACGGCCTAACATGGACACTAATGCGCTTTAGAAAGTGCCCTCAATAAAGATCCATGTAATTTTATTTTTATGAATTATCTAGAT
Source organism: Artemisia tridentata subsp. tridentata (assembly GCA_021014915.2). Lineage (NCBI taxonomy): Eukaryota > Viridiplantae > Streptophyta > Magnoliopsida > Asterales > Asteraceae > Artemisia > Artemisia tridentata. The sequence goes on along the minus strand of CP139508.1, from coordinate 215,769,985 downwards.
AAACATTCTTTTTCAAAACTTGCAAGTATTAATAAAACGTTATGGTTTCTAGCTAACTCCATAACACATTTAACTTTATTGTTTGCATCTTTTATTATCATGTTTCAATATTGTTATACTCTTGCCTACATGGCGTGCATGCACACACTAAGACCCACGATGGCAGAAAGGATGAGTTAACCTAATAAACAACTCGTTGAGTAAGAGGGTTGCAAACCCATCAACATTGGATCACGAATCCTTGTTAAACACCTTGCGCTCAAGACGTTGGCGCAAGTTCCTTCCGCACCCCACGACGGATGCGCAAAAGGGCACACTGTGCGCGTTTAACAACTCAGGAAATCAAGACTCTTGATTCCTTTAAGTACAATACGACAAGTAAACTTACAAAAATACATAGACGACTATGATTAAGTTGGAAAAATTCAACACACGACTACGGTCCTTAAGGAAATTCATACACGATTATGACCCTTATTTTCTAAATACGCTTAAACACTTAAAGTTATCTTCATGCAAGGATACATAAGTCATATAAGAACTACGAGTTCAAAAAGCATAAGTATTGAGAAGCTATAGAAACACTAAGTACAAAAGCAACTTTTTTATTCATAGAATACAGTTCTACAAAAAAGACTTGTACAAAAGAGCTAAATACTATATGTACGCCTTAACTGGCTGGAACCCCCGCTCAAAGCCGCTTCCTTTGCATCCGCGAGCCTCTTCAACAACTCCGCATCATCAAGGGAAACAGTGGCCACGCAGACGGGCACACCATCGGATCTAGGCTGATGCGCAGCGCCTATGCCGCACAGAATGGCCTTTCCTTTCTCGCCTTTCTTTCGTGCGACCCTGGAAACATGCGCATTTAGCGACCTTTGCAAAGAAATCTCTTTCTCAAGACGGAAAGGATTCAGAATGTCACGAGGCTGAGCAAAAATGGGTACCTTCAACTGCGCCACATCAGGCTTCAGGTAGAAGTCCACCTGCTGATCTGCACCATCCTGCAGATGCCTAGGAAGAGTGAGCCCCGCCATAATCACGCTGATCGGCTGGTCCTGATCACGCTCCAAGAGAGCGATGTGCGGAAGCTCAAGCTTCTTTAGCTCCTCCATGGCAGCAACAAGCTCAGCATGGGCATCCGCCTTATACCCAGGCACTTCAGTAAGCGGCACGGTCAGCAACTTGGCCTCCGCAAGCTTGTCTGCAGCCGAGGTCTCACCGTGCGCAATAGCGCAATTGACAACCTTCCCAAAGGATGCGGTGACCTCAGGATGCTCCAGCGTGCACATGGCAGCCAAGCGAATACCATGGCTGATCAACCACCTACAAAATAACACAAGTGTTAAAGAAAGAAGGTCCAACATATATACAAGTTATAACGAAGTAAATTAGCACATACCTGCGCTCAGCCACAGACTGAACAAGATGGGGGTACAGCTCCTCATCGTACTCAATGCTGAGCTGGCGGAGCTTCTCCTCTTGCGTCTTCAAGGCAAGCTCAATGCGGCTGCGGAACTCTTCAATATTGGCAAAATGCTTGCTCCTATTCTGTTCCAAGTACTTCAGCGCCCACAACGAGTTACGCCTCTGACGGTCCGCAAAAGCGCGCTCCCGCTCCAACTCAGCCATCACCATGACCTTCTCCTCACCCATTTTTCGCGCAGACGCCTCCGCGCACTCCAGTTTAGCCTTGGAGCTCAGCTGCTCAGCTTTAGAGCTTGCTAACTCAGCCTGCACAGACGCTAATTGCGCCCGCAGTCTGGAAACTTCATCAGACTGGTACACCCTGGCTTGCGAAACCAGCTTAGATTGGCGCACAGCTATGGAGGCCAGCTCCTCCATCGCGGAGTCAAAGGGACTTAACTCCACTGCAATGTCCTTCGATGCAGACGCCTCAAGGGGACTCTCCTTGGGTGGCGCACTCTCATCAACAACACCAGCAGGCTGTTCACTGTACGAAAAATCAAGAAACAAGATCAGCATACGGAAAACAGTCAAGCATATACCAAATCCTAAGGGATTATTAAAAACTACTTACATGGGGGGAGGAGTCGAGGACACGTTTTTCTCCTTCTCAGCCTCAGTTGAGGACACGTCCTTCTTCTTCTCAGTTTCAGTCGTGGACGCACCTCCACCAGACTTCTCAGCTTCCACACTGAAGACACGAAGCAACACGGTTAGAATAAAATACAACTTGACAAAAGTTTATAACTAACAATTCAGATACTTACTCCATCTGCACCTCAGTAAAAGATGGGCCTTCCCCAGCCTCAGTCCGCGGCCTCTTGGAAGGCCCTTCACCATAACCACCAGACGCTCTCTTCCGCGTCAGTGGGGAGCTCTCCTCCATCTCACTGTCAGTTTCCTCTAAATGGATCACCATTTCAGGAATAGGAGGCTGCGCAGCGTCAGGACTTGGCTGCACAGGAGGAGCCACCTCCTGTATTGGCTCAGCCGCTATCACATCAGGGGAGCCTTCGGGATCTGGGATAACCAAATCCACGACGCGCCCCTGCCGTCGACTGCAGAATAGTCTGCTCACCGTCCCCCAGAGGACGCACTCCCACCGCCACGGAACGCGGATTCTCCAGCCTCACAACAGCGAACAGATCCATATCTGCGCATCAAATAAACAAAGGAAAGCAAGTTACATAAAGTATGGAAAAAGAAGAAGCGCTTACGCTAATAATGACAGTAAGGCGACAGAAGGAGCACCCACCCGTGCCATCCGCATTCAAGAATGTGGGGACCTCCGTCTCATGCTCGAAGTAGTTGCGACTGATGCCCATATGCACCAGGAACGCCTCCGGATACGGCTTGATGGGAATACGGTTCTCATCAATGATCGCCGCATGATCCGCGTCATACCACGTCTCAGGGGGGCGCTCATCCTTGGGCAGATCGGCACGGGTGTAAAATGGAAAATGGTCAGGGAAGACGGCTTCATCAACCCAAAAGAATTTTTCCCTCCAATCCTTGAGCTTATCTACCTTAGTCTGATAACATTGTAACTTCCCTACGCGTTTGGCGAAGGTAACCCAACCATTTGACCACGTCAAATGATAAAACGCGCGAAATAAGTGGAGAGATGGGTGGATCGCCAACAAGCGACAGTTCACCTCAAAGTTAGCAATCTTCCCAGCACCAATACAATGCAACTGGGAGATGTGGAGATTGTAATAATTGAGTATGTCACTCAGTAACACGGAGATGGGGACGCGCTGATTCGCCCACTCGAAAAAGCGCGTATATAACCCCACCTTCCCAGCAGGGAAATCCGCGATGGTGTCATTCGGACCGGGTACCTCTGGGCGCAGGCCCAAAGGGATAAAATAATCCGAGGTGAACTGAATCAGTTCCTCCTCGGTTATGTTAGAATGGAAATCACGAAGTTGCGCTACCATTTTTTTGATTCAGATTATGTGCGCACGCGCAATTACCTTTGAATTATCTTTTTTGGAAGAAGATTTGAAGATGTAAAAATGGAGGAATGGCGATTTTTTAACTGTGGACGTCACAGTGAATGAGAAGCGGTAGTTTATATACTTTTCCTATCCACCACAGATGATCGCCACGTGTACCCCACTAGCTCAAATCGTGTGGCTAGGATAAATGACGGGACAAGGCAAGTGGGCAACCTCTCCACTTCCCAAGGTACCCCAATTGCACTTTTTTGGACTAGATACATCACACGTGTGGTTTTGGCGGTATATTTTTTGAAAGCTTCCCGCGTACGCATGGGGAATAATTTCGACACGACTCTAGTCTAGCGTCCGCAGGTTTTACCCTGCGCACACTAGACTGGGGGGACATGATGACGTATAGTCTACACCCGGGTCACGAACCCGGTTAGTAAACAATACTAACAATTAAGCCCACTACGCTTGGGCCGCAACTGGACTACCAGTTATGCGGCTTGGGTCGACAAGGCCCAAGCCCAAAGTTATTTTCGGATAATATATAGAATATCTTCTAAATAGAGAAGATATATACTATATACCCGATGTCGGCTAACACGCCGAAGAGTAGGGAACACGAAACCCACTAGGGTTTCATGCATATATAAAGGGCACCCAAGCCCTCGGTAAAGGTACGATCTTCAATAAACCTTCACTATAAACTAAACCCTACATTCGATTACTTACTCTCACGCCGGAGGATAATCGGGGGAGACAATCCCTCGATAAGCCTAACGGTGTTTGTTCTTTTTCTTAGTGCGCAGGTCTCATCAAGCATTAAGATTCGAATTGGTACGAGAATAGAAGCCCTATCAAGGAACGCCCAACTTTTGTATCAACATATACCAATTAAAGTATGCATAACAAATGGCCATAGGATCAAAAAGTCCAGATCATTAGACCCCATATGGGTCGACTTATTTACAAAAAATTAGCCCTCGGGGCTATTTTGAAAATATACTTTTAATGGTTTAGAGTTTAGGGTTTAGGGTTTAGGCTTTAGGCTTTAGGGTTTAGGGTTTATATAAATACTCGTTATATTATAAATTACTCGGGAAATTGATTTTTAATAAAGTCTTTTGACTTGGAAACGTTCCATAAATGAAAGGGTCATGGCGAAATTTTGTTATTTCCAAAGATTAATTTTGTCGTAAGTCCAAACTTATTTTAAATCATAAAACGAGTATACCTTGTACTAATAAACGGGATTATGGGAAAATACCGACGATTACAAATCGACTCATCTTACTTGTTATGTTTGTTGTTAGTTATCTCTTTGACTTGTTTTCGTCATCTCGTCTCGACTCGAGTTATTATCAATACTCTTCTCGACTATTCAGTTATTCATTTTTTTGGAGTGAGTACTCGTGAGTCCTTGTTCTCTACCGTTATACGAATGATGATACCAAACCCTTTTAAAAGGCTAAAACGAGATTATTTTTTGAAATGAGAATGATTAACTTTTGAAACTTCTTGCGCATTTGATTTTTTTGGTGAATATCGTGCCGAGTACGTTGCGTTAAATCGTTTGATACGATATTCATTTTCTTTAACTTTTAATTACGGATAACCGATACCCGCGGGGAAACACGAAAAACCGATGGATAATATTAATCGGGTATCCGGTGGGATATGGGGCGGGTACGGGTACGGGTATAATATAAACGGGTTCGGGTACGGGTACACTAAAACCCGCCACGAACCCGAACCGTTGCCATCCCTAGTTACCGGCTATAGCCGGTTTTCACCGCCACGTCAACACCATTAGTTTTTTTTTTTTTTTTTTTTTATTATTATTATTATTATTATTATTATTTTACACCTCTTGCCACGTCATAGTGAAAACAAACCACCACTTCAATAGTCATCCGGCAATTAATCCCTTTACCGGATCAATTGTAAACACACACAATAATCAATAAAACCTAATCAAAACACACATTCTTCTGGCAAACACAAACACGCAAACAATGAATCCAAATAACAACAAAGGTATGTTTTTTAATGTTTTCACATATCAGTTAATGATTCATTGTACAATAATTAGTAACAGGCTTTTGATCTATAAATGGTGATGTTTGGGGTTGTTACCGATTCTAATGTAAAGTTGTGTGAATTTATTGTTGAATGTAAAGCTGTGTGAATTTTTAATTTATTCAAGGTTATGCTTTTACAGGTTCAAAGGCAAAAATCCCTAGGTCCAAATTCAAAATCATTTCCAACAAGGTATACTAAATTTGTTATATGTTTGTGGCTAAAGTTGTATACCTTTATACCATTAATTAATTTTTTTGAAACACATGGTATGTTGAACTATTAAGGGGTATGGGAAAACACAGATTGAAAGAGAAAGAGCCCTTTCTATTTCTCTAGCGATGAAAATCTGGTGATGCTGACACAAAAGGGGTAATAATGGTACATTTAATAAGTGTTGTTTCGCTACTTTTATGACATTCTCCAGACTTAATCTATTATACTCGTTCAACTTGTAGGTAAATGACAAAGCTGAATATTCTCAACCTACTCCCAAAACTCAATCCTCTCAAATACCAGTTGAAAAGGCACACAAAAAGAAATTTACTCAGGATATTGTCTTGGGACTGCCGTGTAAGAAGATGGTTTAGGGGTTTAGGACATCCATTAACAGCTTTTGTGTTTGTGTAAATGGTATTTGGTACTTTAATATGGTAGTAGTAGTTCAGACATTTAATTTGGTTAAATGTAATTATTAATGGTACAATAACTGGTAATTAGTAGTTTAACTGTATCTATTTTATAACTGTAATGATAGTATTTTGTGTTCTTGATGTGATGATTGCACAGTTAGATTTAATGGTAGCAGTTTCTGTTGTTGATTTGATGATTGCACATATTTTTTTAATGGTAGCAGTTTGTGTTAAATGGTGTCAGTTTGTGTTCATGATCTTGGTGTAATTGTGTAAATTTGAGTTCTTGATTTGATATGCAGTTTGTGTTCATGATCTTTGTTCTAGATCTTGGTTCATGATTTGCGATTAAGATAATGATATATAACATTTGGAGCCAAAATTTTGATTTATTCAAGTTTATGCTTTACTTAACAGGTTCAAATTAAAGGCAAAATTTTTAAATAATTCAATTGTTATTTTGAAATTAGAATTTGGAGCCAAAATTTTCATCCAAAATTTTGAAATCGCCTAATTAGAAGCAGTTACCAAGAATAAGGTACGATTCATATTCTTCCTATACCCTCTTTTCTCTCCTAAAAAAACTGCAAAAAAAAAGACTGCGAAGAAAACACAAAAATCAAATCTTCTATCACCATTACTCTCAAAGCCAAAATCATTTTCTTGTACCCATTGTTACTCAAGAGTCATGGGAATTCAACCCATTGTTGATAATCATCTTTTGCTTCCTGCTGATAATGAAAATGATGATAACAACATAGACTATGAATCCGAAAAGTATTCTGATGATGAAGATCTAGATGCGCCTGGAACCAACCAATCAGATCGTATACTAGCTAAGAGAGGCATAACCAGGCTATTTAAGTTTCGCATGAAATACGGCAACCCTGGTAGAATAAAGCTCAAAGTAACCTTCGATGCATTGAATAGGGTATTAGGGTTACACAGAGCACTGTTTTCGAGTTTTTTAGGAGATCTGGTTCGTGAGCACATAGGTTTGAAGAAACTTTCCTGGAGGAATGTGAATAAAGAATCAAGAGATAAACTATGGACTGAAATCACTGTACATATATACTATTTTTTAACCCAGTACTACATAATTTTATCTATGCAGTTACATTATGTGCAACTAATTAACAACATTGTGTTAATCTTTGCAGCGATATTTTGATGTTGACGTGACATTCAGAAAATTGGTAATGACTCGTCTTGGTAAACTGCTGAGGACTTTCAGAACGAAGCTCAGAGAAGAATACATTTTGCCCCACCTAAATACACCTTCCAAACTGAATGAAGTCCAGGCCAAGTATAGTCGATTTGTGAAATCAGAAGACTGGGTCGAGTTTGTAAACCACACGACCAACGATGCATACAAGGTTTTAATTAGTCATCTTTATTTAAGTCTATATGTCATTTCATAATTTTCACTTTGCAGCATTACCGCATGTAAACGCCTTATGATTTTGTGTTTTTAGGAGATAGCTGATAAAGCTAAAATGTCGCGTTCCAAAAATATTTATCAGCATAAAATGGGACGAGGTGGATATGTTTATTTGAAAGAGAAAATGGTAAGATTACATGTGTATGCATCTTCATATTTTCGTTTATCTTGTTTTAACTTTACATGTGTATGCATTTGATGTTTATTAGATCGAAAATAAAGAGATTGAAGCAGATGAAGAACCCCCGCGTGGTATAATGTGGTTGAAAGGAAGGGTAAACAAAGACGGCGAATTTCCAGATGATGAGATTACATCAGTGGGAGATAAACTTGTAAGTTTGACTGCAAATTCTATTATTATGCTTATATACCAGCAGCATTAACTGTGTACTAGCAGTAGTAACTTGTATACCAGCAGTATTAACTGCGTACTAACAGCAGTAACTGTGTACTAGCAGTAGTAAACACTAGCCATATTTTTCATTGAAGTTCATGAGCAGCATTGACACAAATAAGAGCATCAGTTACTCTAACAGCATCAAGAAGACTTTTAATCCCAACATTTCCTATATTTTTTGTGCAGAAAGAATCTGATGACCAGATCAAGAAATTGTCCAATGAGATTACAGAAACAAAGAGAATACTTACTCAAATGATGGCGCAGTTGAGTCAACAAGGGGTGCAGTTAAATTTGTCATCTCAATTGCCAGTAGCCTCATATGTAAGCCAACAAGGGTCTACAGATTCCCAATCACAAGGAAATGTGTGTCCAACACAAGGAGTACCAACAGTATGTATTTCAACATGTTTCTTGTTATTCTTTTGTTTATATAATGTAACGTGTTTTATATATACATATAGGAACTTGCTAAAACTATCGGACCCAAGACAAAGCCTAAGAAGCGACAAAACGGGTCTCCGGATTCCCAATCGCAACAAAATGTGTCTCCAACACAAGCACTGCTAACAGTATGTATTTCAACATGTTTCTTGTTATTCTTTTGTTTAAATAATTTCTGATATATACATGCAAAAATTCTTTTTTTGTAGACATTTAAGTGCAAACTGTGGCACGTAAAGAAAAGAAATATCGTTGCTTTGGGTACCGTATACCAGGCTAATGGAAAGCAAATGCAGCATAACCGACCACTCCCAAATGATTGCTACAGAGTGTCAATTGATTCATCGTTAGTTGATGCAGCATGCATACCGGACGTAGCAAATAATGGGTTAAAAACAGTTAAGGAGTGCGTAAGTGGTTTCGTTGCATGGCCAAAGGATCAAGTTATTCTTGAAGAGGAGGTACATACATGTGTTTTTTCAACCTACATATATATAATTCTTCATATTTAATTCAATGTTTGATAGAAGCGTCTTTTGTTTACTACAGGTTACACCAACAAACCCTGTGACTAAATGTGTACCACCGGTACCATCGAAGAAACAATATATATCTGTTAATGACTTAAGGCAACACGCTGCTAAGCCGGTGAAGATTCAAAAGTCTTTAGGTTATGGTACTTGAGAATTTGATTAATTTAGTAAGACATTACAAATTTACAATTGTATATTCTGTTCAGTTATATACATTCGAGTTTAATTCAATTTGAAATTTCTTGTGGTTTTTAATAATGTTTTAGCAGTAGTAACTCTGCTTTAGCAGGACTAACTTAGTACTAGCAGTAGCAACTCTGCTCCAACAGTACTAACTTAGTAATACCAGTAGTAATCATGTGACTAAAAGATGCAGTCACATAATATGGTCACGCTTATCAACATTATTGGTCACTCTTTGTTTAATTCGATGTGTGACTAAATATTACAAAAGGCCACACAAACTAAAAATTCATGTGACCATTGGATGAACAATAGTCACGCAAAATACACATTTCTTCACTTTAAACAGCATATGGTCACACTTATTAACACTTTTGGCCACTTTATGCTTAATTGTATGTGACTGAATACCCAAAACAAACATGATTTGTGTGACTAAATATTACAAAAGGCCACACAAACTAAAAATTCATGTGACCATTGGATGATCAATAGTCACACAAAATACACATTTCTTCACTTTAAACAGCATATGGTCACACTTATTAACACTTTTGGCCACTTTATGCTTAATTGTATGTGACTAAATACCCAAAACAAACATGCTTTGTGTGACTAAATATTACAAAAGGCCACACAAACTAAAAATTCATGTGACCATTGGATGATCAATAGTCACACAAAATACATATTTCTTCACTTTAAACAGCATATGGTCACACTTATTAACACTTTTGGCCACTTTATGCTTAATTGTATGTGACTAAATACCCAAAACAAACATGCTTTTTGTGACTAAATATTACAAAAGGCCACACAAACTAAAAATTCATGTGACCATTGGATGATCAATAGTCACACATAATACACATTTCTTCACTTTAAACAGCATATGGTCACACTTATTAACACTTTTGGCCACTTTATGCTTAATTGTATGTTACTAAATACCCAAAACAAACATGCTTTGTGTGACTAAATATTACAAAAGGCCACACAAACTAAAAATTCATGTGACCATTGGATGATCAATAGTCACACAAAATGCACATTTCTTCACTTTAAACAGCATATGGTCACACTTATTAACACTGTTAGGAATATAAATATTCAGATGAAGGCTCGGTCACCCCGAGCATCTAATTAGCATTTATATAGCTCGTAGGCTTATATATATAAGCTTAGTATTATTAGTATTATTAGTTTTATTAGATTAGTCGTATCTATATTTGTGGAGTGGGTCGGGGCTTTCCCCACTGTCAGCTCACTCCACAGCCCACTAGGGGCACAAATATGTAGAAGTATAAATACCCCTTCCCACACTTGGGAAGGGTTGGAACTCTTCACACATTGAATCTAACATTACCAGATTTTCTCTCAAAGAGTCTCCCTCTCTCTCTCTCTAACATCTCACTAACTCACCATGGAAATCTTGATCTTTCATGAACCAAGACCACCCGAATAGATCCACACAATCAAGAAGGTTATTTCCTACAATTGGTATCAAGAGCCATGGTTTCATCTTGGTCAGATCTGTGGTCCATAGTTAGGTTCGGTTTGATTGTGTGGGGGTCTCATTATTTTTTTTGGTTCAAATCGTGGTATCTACTTTCTTGTGTTGATTTCTGGTTTTAAGATATATTCAAAGTCCAGTATAAAGAAAGCTTTCTTGGTTTTAAACATTCATTGGTTAACGTTTTGTGGTCTCTATTATACCTTAACCAATGATTCATTGTTGAAGATCTGGTCCAAATTCTCCCTTCATATTATGCTCATACCACAAAAATATTATTTGAGTGGATTTTTTTTGGGTTAACAGTTTAGATCTTATGTGGGTCTACTCTATGATTTGTGGTCGTTTGGTGGGCCGCACATATGGATCTGCTTGTGCTTTCTTTCTATCTCACTCGAATTATTTCTTTTGTGTGATTCGAACCATTTGTTGTCATACTGTTTCTTCATTTTTGTTTTTGCTGGTAACATGTTACTGTGTTTTAAGTTCACTAATCTAATGTGGGCTTTAAACTTACCTGGTAAATGTTCATGGGCCTTAAACTGTTGAAAATCCTTAGTTAAAAATGTGAGCAGCAGTTTGATGAAGGTGAAGGGATGTTCTTGAATGCGGTTTGTTATGAAAGAGAAAAAACACAGATCCGGTTTTTAAGGAAAGTACGAAAGTGACAGCTTTGACCGGTCAAAGTTGCAATTTGTTTCCAATGCGGTTTGTCTGTTTGTTTAACTCGGTTTGTCTGCTTGTCATGAACTCGGTTTGTGTTTCTTGCAAGCATGCGGTTTGTGGGTGTTTGTAGATGCTGTTTGTCTATACTTATGAACTCGGTTTGTCTAGCTGTTGTGAACGCGGTTTGTCTAAGCCTCGGTTTGTGTACATTAAGTGTACTCGGTTTGTCTGCAAAATCATGAACTCGGTTTGTCTGTTCAACCACGGACTCGGTTTGTCTGCTTAACCACGAACTCGGTTTGTGTATATGAGGTGGACGCGATTTGTCTATCACTCGGTTAATCGTTCAATCAGTCAACTAGTTATCAAAGATTTAAATGAAAGAAACTGAATTAAGTTAAAGCCGTAAAGACAAATAAACCCCACTAACAACGAGTTAACAACTTACATTGAATCATGAACTCGGTTTGCCGTAACAAAGAGTTAACAACTTACATTGAACCCCACTAACAACTTACATCCAAATTAAAACCTCACTCACCAATTCCCAATTTAAGTACCGAAAACAAAATCATCATTAATCCTACAAACTCTAACCGAACACATATCTCAGTTTCTCAATTCGTGTGTCTCAAAGATATCTCTAGACCTTCAAAAGGATCTAACACACGATTTGGAAATCATCATCGATTTGTTGTGAATGGAAGCTAAGCCTCTTTCTTTCTATTCGAACACATAAAAAGATAAGAATATAACAAATCTGTTATTTCTTTTTCTTTAGTTCGTTCAAATCAATATCAACAACAAAACTAATATACACGATCATAATACCTACCCGAGACCAATTCTCTGATCTTGAAGCCATTTTCGTTGAAGACTTTCGTGTGGGAATCAAGCCTGAAAAATATAGATGGGTTACGGATTATTATTGTGTGTCAATCGACTCGGTTATGATAATTAATTGAAGGAGATGATGATGAGATGAGGTTTTATCAGTCATGGGAAGAGAGGAGGTGAGTGCAGGAAATAAGGGATTAAGTGGGCGGCGCAGATATGAGCTGATGAGTTAGGGTTTGGATTAGTTTGGTGGCTTGAGTGAATTGAAGGAGAGAAGGGGCGGATTTGTGGAGATTAGGTTAAGTTTGTGATTGGTGTGGTATTAATACCGCATTATTAGGGTTAAGTGGTATGGATTGAGTCTATTGGTTACTTTGGGCCCAAGGTGCTTTAATAAGCAAATATGGAATTTGGTCTATTGGTTATTGGTTAAATATGGATTGGGCTTTAATCGTGACTGGGCTGTGTAATCACAAGACTTGGGTTGAACTTATTGAACTGATATCACTATGGACGATTGTGAATTGAACATAACAGAACTTAGCTAGTTCGACTAGTTAGTGGACGAAAGTGTAGTATTTTTTTTGGATTCACAATGTTTTATAAGTGTTTGGCTATATGAGTGAGACTTTGGTCGTATATAATCTCGCAAGGATATTCACGTCACGGCTCGTATTTGGGTTTATGAATATCAACGTAGATTCAGAGGTGTGGATTTGTCAGCATTGTTCTATTAGTGCCTACGACTGGAGTGAGCCTGCAATTTGATCTTTGCAATTTGAGTTATAGCTGACAAATAACAATTTGTTTAATTGCGATTTGTCAAGTTACATTTTGACTTGTTGCGATCTGATCAAGTTGTGATTTGACTCCTGTGACTTGAATTTCGAAGATTGGTATTGCACCTCACTCTTGGGTATTCAGGTTGATTTCACGGTTTCTCCTGTAGATTTTAGAAAATCCCGCGAAAGATTCGATTTCTCGGTTTAAATCTCAAGAGCTGTAAAATCCCGTGAAATTAATTTTGGACAAATTGGCTGGACTTGGATTTAGACATAATGAAATTTACGGGGTGTGACTATTTTTTTTGGGATAAGTTTGTGCTTCAAGATCAGCAGGAATTGGGAAATTATGATAACTTTGTTGGTTTGTTAATTCACGGGTTGGTGTACTTAGTGTCACAAACATCTCGGGGTGGATGGATGCACGATGTTTGATGACCCTTGCTCAAGCGTATTTAAGGTGATTAGACCTGGATGTTCAAGAAGTGGATATATACAATAAAGGATGGAAGGTTGGGTATATATCACTACCTATATGTAAAGGAGTTACGTTGTTGTGCTCAATATAGGTTCTAAATCACAATTTGCAATTTAAGGTGATTAGACTTGGATGTTCACGAAGTGGATATATACAATTAAGGATGGAAGGTTGGGTATATATCACTACCTATATTTAAAGGAGTTACGTTGTTGTGCTCAATATAGGTTCTAAATCACAATTTAGTGCAAGTTTAAGTCGCGGACTTGTTCTTTATCAAACTTCATCAAGTGATTGTTGTTTCTCAAGCTTCTAATGGGATTGTTGTTCAAGATCTTCTCAAGAGGTAGTCAGGCTTAAAGACAAGAGGTGATTTGTTTGGAGACATGTTTTAACCTCTTACTCACTTTAAAGTCATATGCATTTCATCAAGCGGTTTTGGCATATTAAGAGCTTCAATGAATTGTTAATCTACTAAACCATTGATGATGAGGAAAGCAAGGGGTTACTACAAGAGAGTCTTAATCACCATCTTCGTTGCAGTAGTTTCATTTGTCTCTTTCCATGTTTTGTGCCTGACAAATTCATAAACATCACGGACTCTCAGCTTTGGCAAAAAGGTCATTTCATGTCCTTTTTGAGGGGGAGAATTATCGCAAGTTTCCTAGAAGTTCCGTCTCCAGCGATGTGAATATTAGCGGTTCCGGTTACAGCGGGTCAGATCGTATCGGTTAAGTCTCCAGCGGTTTGAATCTTAGCAGTTTCGGTTACAGCGGGTCAGATCGTAGCGATTCAGGATTCAGTGGTTCAGTCTACAGCAGTTTGAAGCTTAATGTTGTGCAGTTAGTTCTTGAATTTATTTCTCAGATAAATCTCAAGAACTGTAAAATCCTGTACACAGTACGACAACTATTCCACATCCAAGTAGCTGGGTCAGACAGCCTTGTTTGATAGGACTGACTATGAGTCATGGGCACTTCTAAGAATTAGCGCATGTTTCTTCTCTTTTTGGCTAGTCAACAGCACAAGATGATCACGAAGTTAATCTGGTATTCTTTATTTGTGATTGAAGTTGAATTTCACGAAGGCGTCTACTTATTTTATCTTGAAGTCGGGGTTGGTTGGATGCATGACCTTCAATGATAACTTGCTCGTGCGTAAAATTTAAGTTGAAGACTTGGGTTATCTAGTTACCAGTAGTCGGGGTAACTATCACTTAAGAGTTATTGGAGTACTCAGTGTCACACGTCAATGACGTTGTCGATAATCGCAAGAGGTGTTAATGTCTCATACTTTGGTTGGGTATTGAGCACTTAGAGATTTGCTTGGAGCATTAATTCTCTACACCGTTCTTCCAACATTAGTGCAAGCTTAAGTAACAAATTTGGGGACTTCTACTTCAGTTTTCAGTATTGGTATATCGGGTTTTCTTCATCGAGTGGTCACTAATCTATGTACAAGGTTGGTTAGTTGGCCAAAGGTTTTAAAAGTTGTGATGTGATCTGTAATTATTCACAAGATATTCTTTACCCAAACTGATGTTCACCAAAAATCAAAATCAGACATGCCACATTCAATCTGTTACTGCCTCACGGTTTCTTCTTGGTTTTGTAAAATCCCGCGAAAGAACTTATTTCTCGGTTTAAATCATAGATTTGTAAAATCCCATGACAATGGACTATGCGCTCTTAACCATGATCGGGTTAAAACCATTATCAATGTTCAGTTAATGCATCATGAAGGACTTGATCGGGGCATTTAAACGACCACAAGGTGACTACGGCGTGAATTCATTATTATTTATTTGAGGCTGAAGTGAAATTTCATGGGTGCGTGTACTTAGTATCTGAAGATATCGGGGAGGTTGGATGAAGATTCTTCGAGATCCTTGTTCAAGCTTTCAATACAATGACGAGGACTTGGATATCTAGTTATTTTTTCTTTCTCTCTATTACAAAATAACTATCACTTTAAGGAGTCACGTTGTAGTGCTCAGTGTCACACGAAGATGTGGATATCCAAGAGGTGATGTACGTCTTATACTTGATGGTTGGTTGGTTGAAGAGTATAGAGTACTTAGGGATTCGATGTTGCACGATGTCTCTACACCGCTCTTTGTCACGCATTAGTACAAGTTTAAGTCACAAGTTCGGGTTATATTACTTCAGTATCAAGTTCATCATATTGGGTTTTCTCCATCAGTGGTCACGACATCAAGCCGACAGAATGATAATGGGGTTGGTAACGAGTTAGATGAGAGAAGAAGTAAAGAGAGACATATGACGTCTGTACACGTCAGTGCAGGCCTCGTTCTTCAACATAATGACGTCTGAATACCTCAGTTCAGGCCTCGTTCCTCAAAGAAAAGAAAAGTGTACGCTTGAGTGCACTTTATCTTCAAAAGAAGAGGAGTCTTCTTATTAATGGCCATTCTCATAAACAAGATTCATGCTCTTTCCGTGCTCATTCAATCTTCAAGTGGATCGGCGCATATTGGAGTATTCTTTTATTCACGTATTCAACCAAAAATTGCAGTTGACAGGCATATGCAATTTTTGAGGGGGGGAAAGAGTGAATAAACAACATGTCAGTCTTAAAGAACCGTCAAGTGGAGCTACTTATCATTGATGGTATTCATATTCACTTGATGGTATTCATATTCACTAGTTCAGTCATCAAAAATTGCAGTTGGCAGGCATATGCAATTTTTGAGGGGGGGAAAGGGTGAATATTAATCTACATGTTAGTTGATGATTGAGAAATGGTCATACGACTCCTGAATACGTCAGTTCAGGAGTCGTGCAAACCATGTTTCTCCAACACTACTTCTTCCGTCTATCAAGGTGTTGAAGAACATGGTCATGGAATGCTAATCTTCATCGTCTCACGAGCTGGTACAATCAGTAACAAAGGGTTTCTAGTCAATGCTTCATGTACACGTCATCAGGCTACATGTACACATCATGATGATGATTCCGATTAATCGTAACCATCATGGGGGAGAGAAATGTGTACACCAAGGACGCACAACAGGTTCACGTGATCAGGGCTTAATATCCAGAATGGATAAATACTGTAGATGATCAGTGGTTCAACTTGTTACCTTGGTATTATCGTTTCACTGCTATGTTATGTGCTGATTAATCGTAACCATCAGGGGAGAGAGAATGTGTACATCAAGGACGCACAACAGGTTCACGTGATCAGGGCTTAATATCCAAGGATGGATACATACTATAGATGGTCAGTGGTTCAACTTGTTACTTTGGTGTTATACTCAAGACTGAAGAAGGTCGAGTCGTCAGTCTACTCTACATTCTCTGTTGGGGGTTATCATCTCATGTGTATGCTGCGGGCTGATGGTTATATGTAAGGTTACTGGAAGACATTTGGTGAGATGAAAATGATTGGTATTCTATTCCTCCACATTGGGCAATCTTGAAGAAGGTCGAGTCTTCAGTCTTCTCTACATTCAAGAATGTTGAGCTCTTTTCTTACAACTTGATATTTAACTTAATCCCATGACAGTTCTTGTTTGATGAGTTGTGGAGTTAAGTTAGGTTCAAGTTGTTCCGTAGTTGAAGGTTAAGTCCAACTTGATGTTAACCTAATCTCATAACAGTTCTTGTTTGATGAGTTGTGAGGTTAAGCTAGATTTCAGTTGAGGCTCAACTTAAAATACCGAAAAGTTGCCTAAGGTTTTTGACGGAGTCACTCTAGGACGGGAGTGTTAGAAGATTAAAGACGGCATGCATTTGGTTATCAAAAGACTTCTTCATATTTCGGGCATTCATCCAAAGTCTTCTTCCTATTATGGGTGATCGTCAGAGGTTGTCAGATTGGGGGAGAGCACTAATTAGGGGAGAGTGAAAAGCCAGAATCATTCCCTGATTGAAAGTGCTCACATTGCTCTTCAGCAAGTCAAGTGATGAATGCGGTAAAGATTCAGAATGCTGAGGAGTAATGGTTTCTGGTTCGTATCCTTGTATATATTTTGCTTCTTACATTCTTTTTCACATCTTATACCATTTTGTAAATAGATACATAGAATTCATGCTAATTGTAAATAGAGAAACGTAAAACCAGAAAAACCATAAAAATTGAAAAATAGAAAATACCAAAAATAGTTTCACCTAGGCATGTCTTCTGTTTATCGATAACATTTACGGACTTAGAAATGTCATTCAATAATGGCACGGGTCTTTAAATGAAGCTCGAGCAGAAGTTAAAATGGATTGTTAAAACATGTCTAAATGGCTTGCTATTACTTTAGATAGCAACCCGCGCTTCATATTGGGGAAAGTACGTCGCCAAAAAGACGGCTGTTCCTTCAACTGGGTGATGTTCACCTGGGCATGGATTACTTTATATCCATGTTTCTTCGATCTGATGTACGTTTCAGTGCATCATTTCTTGAAAAAGAAGAGAAGTCTTCTTTGTATAACAAATAGTTTTCATTCTAGGATTCTTCTGAAAATTATTTGTGAGACACTTGGTGAATATGTGTTGTATGAAATTTGTTTATACTTGGATTATGCATAAAATTTGTCACTCAATCAACGACTACAAAACCTCATGACAGTTCTTGTTTGATGAGTTGTGGGGTTAAGCGTGATTTTAGTTGAGGTTCAACTAGAATACGGGTCATTGATTGAGGGGGAGAGTGAATTCAAATTTTATATCATCAAACGGATTTATTGGTTAAATCATACTTGTTAGAAATGGTTTTGTAGGTAATGGGGAATTAGTTGAAGAGGATCTTGCTTAAATATATCAAATGACCAAGTGTGTTAGTTGCTAGAAAGTTTAGGACATTATGTGCAATTTGCTTATAGTTTCCTAGCTTTATGTATCTAGAAGGTTCATTTGTGTTACCATGGAATCCTCGTATAATCCCCAAAATGCTTTAAGACTCAAAACCTAAAAGAAGTTAGAAAACCAGTTGTGTTTGATGTTTTTGAATACTCCACTGACATTTGTATGAACTAAGTGAATGAGTTTCAAATGTTGTTTGTCTCTGCTGCTTAATTGTTGTTGATATTGTGCATATGTTCTCAGGATTCGCTTAGGTAGATTGCTATCATGTTAGAATCATGTTCCTAAGATCCTGAATTGAATATTGAAATTCGTGTGAATTGCCATGTTCATGATTGCTATTTACTCTTCATGCTAGATAGTGGTTTGACGTAGTTCCTGATTGGGGTTTGATTATAAGATGAACTTGGTATTATAATATGGCAAGCTGCTGAAGGGTAGCTATCTAGGAATAGTGTATCTGTATGTATGTATATCTGTGTTGATATTCTTATGCAGATTCCATAGCCAAAATGAATGTACCAGTTCCCATTCTAACCATCTGATCAGACGATCAAACTCTATTGATTGGCTCGAAATTCACCACGACAACAACATCGGCAGCAACAACAACAACAACACTGTCATCACCGCCACCACCATTCATCTATTTTGGTCTCGCCAAGTGGGGATCAACGACATTTGCGAAAGACTTGTTGGTGGATGGATAATTGATGTTGACTACTAACTCAGAAAAGTGGGTGATTACATCATCTCCGCAAAAAAGGTCAATATCATCTGTGTCATAATAATCACTTTGTGAAAAATGAGCAGTGAATCTCCCTCTTAGATTAAGGGGGAGCAAAGTATGTTTCATCATCAGAACATGTTAAACCTGACCACATTTTCTCCCATGTTTTCTAAATTATTTAAATCAATTGGGATCACAAATCTCAAAAGGTTTGAAATTTTTGATCGGGGGAGAGAATGTGATTTAAATATGAAACCTGATGAAAATGTGATGTTTTGGATTTAAGTGTAAGCTCTCCCATATGTGCTAAACTCTTTTGTATACCAAGGCACATATTGAGGGGGAGCAAAATGTTTTGGATGTGAAAGAAAGCTCTCCAGTAAGTGCTAAACTCTTTTGTATACCAATGCACTTATTGAGGGGGAGCAAAGGATTTGGCATGCATCTTGTGAGCAAGGCTCAGACTTCACCAATGAATTGACGATAGCTAAAGTCAGTAGTCGAAAGAACATGTCCTGGACGGGTAATAATTTCAAGCCAGTTTATCTGGTGATGTAAGCGTGTCTCGCAAAGGACGTGTCTGAGTAGAATGTACCGATTTCGAGCGACTTTCCTTGAATGTGATCTGGACGGGTAATAATTTCAAGCTAGTTTACTAGTGATGTAAGCGTGTCTCGCGATGATCATGTTCTTGGAAAATCAATCAATTCAAAAAGTGCGAGCTCTGCCTAACATGTGCAAATTTTTAAAACAATCAACCGAGCACATGTTGAGGGGGAGCATTTGAAAAATATAAAACTCTCAAGTGTTTGAAAAAATGTGTTTCAGAATCATGAACACTTTGAGAGATTTTTCAAAGATTTGGTTTATGGCAATCGTGGAAGTACACCAAAGACCGACCATTTTAATTAATGCATGGAGTTATAAGGATGGTTAGGTTAGGCTCAAGTTCCCACGATCCCGCCAGAGCCGGAGGGATCTACCCAGGGACAATCCACTAGTTAGTGTAGAAGTCCTTAGGTATGATTAAAAAGGAGAAAAGTGAATGAGGGAAAAGTGCCGACTGAGATGGAGCTAGTACTGGAACAAACCCAACAAGGTACCAGTAAGGAAGTCTCGGTAAGCACTGAAGGGGTTGAAGAATGAAAAAGAATTGTAAAGATAAAGGGTGAAAAGAAATAGCCCTCCTTACAACTTAGGCAGAAACCGGGTCAATACATATGCTGTCAGAATCACTTAGTTGATTGCTGGCATTGAAGACAAAGTATCATGGACCCAGTGATACGCTGCACAACCCTCCCTAGCCACTCAAGGTCCCTCAAAGGATTCTTGTTTCAATTGTCACGGAGTTCAATACATTCCTATCGTCTCTCTCACTCCGAGTTAGATGATATTGAATAGGTGGCAGTTCTCTCCAGCCTCCGCTCACTAAATCAAAACGCACTATAGAGTCTAGAGCCACGAGATGCACAATAAGATCTCATAGGGACACGAATTATTTCTACACTGGGTGTTCAACATTAAGGACACCAGTTGTAAACTTATGAGTCCTACGCAGATCTTAGCAATCTGCCAGAACATTTATGAGGGAATTTACTAATGTAATTCTCAATGATTGAATGGAAATTCCTGCCAGGGTCAACATCAAGCAGCCCTGAAAGCAGGTCACTTCGGTAATTCTTTATGGATTACGCTTAGTGGTCACGGCGGTTTCTAACGGTCTACAGTCGTGGAGTGATCTCCAGCGACTCACCTAATCGTTGATGTGCTACGGTTCAATCTTAAAAAGCCCTCTGTGGGTTTTCGATTAGGAACGGTCTTGGTAAGGATTAGAGAGAGTTTTCACACTATGCTGTTAACAATCTCGAAGTCCGAACTTGTAAGTACCGGACGTTTTATTGCTAACTGTCGTATGCAGGAACTTCTGGCGATTGTAGCTGATTGCTGTTGCAGCTGTTTGCGGTTGTAGCTGATTGAAGTTGCAGCTGAATGCGGTTGTAGCTGGTTGCAGTAAAGATGCCAATCCTCTACCACATGTTCACACTACATCATCATTGTAACTCAAGAATGTCATGATCAACCTAAAAGACCTTTTACACGGCTTCTGCAAACTCTGATGCTAAAGATCATGACACCAAATAGTGTGAGCATGTCGGCTCAAAGAATAACACATCACATGGAAACATACTCCTGAAAGATGACTTGGAAACAAATGTTGGATGATAAAGTCGAAGAATACTCAAAGATCATCCAAGACAAAGAAAGGTCATCACAAGATCACTGCTGAAAGCACAAAGATACAAGACTTTGAAGAATCAAAGACTACGAGCTATAAAGACAAGTTCAGAAGAAAGAATGCTAGAATTCGAATTATTATTTCCGGGGTGACCTCCCTTAGGGGGAGATTGTTAGGAATATAAATATTCAGATGAAGGCTCGGTCACCCCGAGCATCTAATTAGCATTTATATAGCTCGTAGGCTTATATATATAAGCTTAGTATTATTAGTATTATTAGTTTTATTAGATTAGTCGTATCTATATTTGTGGAGTGGGTCGGGGCTTTCCCCACTGTCAGCTCACTCCATAGCCCACTAGGGGCACAAATATGTAGAAGTATAAATACCCCTTCCCACCCTTGGGAAGGGTTGGAACTCTTCACACATTGAATCTAACATTACCAGATTTTCTCTCAAAGAGTCTCCCTCTCTCTCTCTCTAACATCTCACTAACTCACCATGGAAATCTTGATCTTTCATGAACCAAGACCACCCGAATAGTTCCACACAATCAAGAAGGTTATTTCCTACAAACACTTTTGGCCACTGGTTTTTAAATTGTATGTGACTAACTCAAAAAAAAAACAACATATGTTGTATGACTAAATCATCACAAACGTCACATTTATTATATATTCATATGGCCATAGGATGGGAAATAGTCACACATACTGATAAATCCAACAAAACTTGTGCCTAATTCGTCACACATATTCAGGTTTTGGTCACTCTTTTTCAATGAAAACGGCCACAAACTAAACAATGTGACCATATGCTACCTACGGTGGCGCGACTTTTCGTCACACACACCCAAAAAAACGTGTGTAACTATATGCATATAGTCACGCATTTTTGGTGTGACGAAAGCCCAAATTTGTACCAGTGGTTGTACCCTTGTAAAAGAACTCGACATCTAGCTTTGTGTCAGAAATATTGTGTAAGCGACATGTAAAGGTTTTCTCCGCCGGATAAAGAAGCTTGTTGACTAGTGAAGAAAACTCTCGAGTTGGATAATCGGGGAGTGGAGTAGGGAAATGAAAAAGAGTCCTTGTAGACCGAACCACTATAAACACTCGTGTTGTGGTTTGATCGCTTCTATCTGTCTTGAACTTTACATATTGTTATTTTGTTTGCATATATTAAGTCATTTCACACACAAAGATAACTAAGAAAAAGAAATAAAAATGGTAAAACTATTCAACCCCCCTTCTAGTTTTCCACAGTATGAATTGTTAGAAAACTTCTAAATCATGTTCAAGCTTAAACCCATTAAGGGTTTTGAATACTTTTCAATTTTCATGTTATGAAGTTGTAAGAGGGATTATGGTAAATTTTAGGTTGAATTATGATAAATTTATGAACGGAGGGAGTATGATTTTCAAGAATCATTGTGAAATTGTGAAAATTATGTTTTAATGATATGGGGAATCATAGGTAAGTTAGTATGATTAATTAATATCATTGTGTGATGTTAATTCATGAAAAGTGAAAATATTGGTTAGTGTAAGTTTTTACTAGTTCCAAATACTAGTTTAAGAAGGAAGGAAAATCATGTAGTAAATAATCCCCATATTCATGTTATAAAATTTAGGTGAAAGAAGTAAACTGGGTGTCCTTGGAATCTCGGAAATACCATGAACGCCTTAAGATGAGTAACGTAGTGAAACAAGGTAGGTCACCACATGGTATCAAGATCACACAAATAATCAAGAAGGTTTTCTAGAAAGAGAAAGCTAGAGAGAGAAAAGTAGATAACTCTTATTTCTTAACTAGGTGAATTACAAGATGCAAATGAGACTCTCTCCCTTCCCTTGTGTGAGAGGGGCGTTTATAAGTGCCACAAACGGGCCACCATTGACCTTTGATGGGATTTGCTTTGGACTTACTAATGGACTAGGTCCATAGATTACATACGCATACTATCTAATACATAACTAAGTCCACTAGCCTATTACTAATCTATTACAACACTTACAAGGCCCGTACAATATAATGATCGCTACTTCAAATGCTAACAATCTCCCCCTAAGGGTGATCATTCAACTTTATCTTTGATGTTGATTTCTTATGGCCTTGTTCTTTGATCTTCATGTCTTTTCACTTGAACTCGATCATTGATCTTTAATAGTCTTACTTGTCCCTTATTTCCAATCCTGCTTTGTAATCTTTATCTTTAGCTCTTTTCCTTCGTGACTTTATCTTAGCCTTTAATCCTTCCTTCTGGCCATGTTCTTCATTGCTCATATATAAATCTTCAATCTTCATTCTTTCGTCTTGACCACCATACTCATACTATTGTCCATAGGAAGTTAAAAATCTTCCTCAAGTAGAAATAATAATACTCTTTATAAGTGCAATAACTCTAAGGATGGTTTTCATAGCCCTTTGTCTTCATGAATATCCCAACTTCGTTCTTTTCTACTTGATATTGTTTAATACCACACGTTGTCTTTGATCTATGAGTATGAGCATGTGGTGTTGAAGATGTTGTAGTTGCCGGTGAATAAGATGGTGTCGGATCAGAAGCCGTTGCATTTGTCGGTACCTATTCCGAACTACCGGTGTTCGTTTTCAACCCTAAATAGGATGACCTTCCGACAATGGATACAATGTCTTTAGGATTTCCAACCGATCCTTGTATATCACCTACTGGAGGTTGTGACACTATAGTTGTTTCTGGATATACCCCTTGAAGTTCATTAGTTTTGGTTGCAATAACCTCCGAATCCTTAAGGACCGTTGTCAATCTACTCTTTTGAGAGAACGACCTACCGTTTTTGGAAAAGATTAGAAACGGATGAATCATAGACTCTTGCAACGTTTCAAATCTCCTTAATAGGATTTCTGGCACTAAAAGGAGGAATTTCTAGAACGGATGCATCAAAATACGCTAGCAATGCTTTTTGAATATCCACATTGACCGTTTTACCTTCGTCGGCCAATAGGCAGGGATAGAGTGAAGGCGAAGAAGAAAGAGATGGCATCATCAACATCGTCTGCAGTAGGTGACACTGACGAAGCATTAGCTATGTTGATGGTCCGTGAATATGCAAAAGAAAACGTGGTGTTTATTCATTTAAGAAAGATGATCGAGCTGCATTTTTGGAGATCAAAAGGAGAGAGATGGAAATGCAAAAAAAGAAGATCGAAATAAAGGAACGAATGTTACCCAACCAAGAATATGAATAATGACAAAAAGACGAGCTCTTCTATATACAATCTACTGAGCACTTGACTGGACGAGCTCTCTAAAGGTTACAGCAGATGAAGGCGACGATTAAGGAGAAATCGAATTTAGAATATTAGTTTACGTTTTATAATTTTGTACGTTTAAGTTTTTAATTATCTATGTAATGTTTTTAATTTATAAATAAAAGTTTTTAATTTATGAATAAAATTTTAATTTAGTTTTAAATTAAATTTGTTTAAAAAATAGGTTAAAAAGTGAGTGGAGTGGTGACTATTGCACTTAAAAGGTGGAATGAGTGGTGATGTGACGCTGATGTGGAAAGTGATGGAGTGGTGACCATTGCACCTAGTCTTATCATTCACACACAAAAAAACCCCTCCTTATCATTCAAGGCAGAACCCCAATTTTGATACATACAATACCCAATTAAAACACAAACTCAACACAAAATTAGTAAAAAAGAAAAAGAAAAAGCAAAAAAAAGAAAAAGAAAAAAAAAAAAAAAAAAGAAAAAAAAGAAAAAGAAAAAAAACCCTCAGTCTGGCGCAAGTAAAATCCTTCATTTTTTTTTTGGGGGGGGGGGGGGTTGGGGGTTCGGAGGGTGGTGGTTGGTTTTGAGAGTGTAGTCACTTGGCCTTAGCTCAGGCAAAAATATGTCAAGTTGGTTTGTCATAGGGTTGGTGCCGGTGTACCCGTTGCTCTAAAAAATATCCATGTGACACACTTAACTAGACTTTACAACAAAATGAGTAATCATGTCACATACTATATACTAAAATTAATGTGTAATCAATTTCTCTATAAATTTTAAAAACGAGCAAATTCTCAAACTAGTACAAAAAGTTGGGTTGTGTTCATCAAATGATACAAAAATAACACCTCTTCCCTAAATGGTCATGTGCGAATATGCGACTCCATTGGATGTGTGACATGTGTCATTTTTTTAATAATAAAGTGCATTGGTAGGTGGGTGTTTTTCCGTATATTCTCTTTTTTGTCTTATTATTAAAGGTGTTAAAAGACTATAATACCCCCATCTTTTATATAAAATTACTTCTCTAACCTTCACTCTCATTTATTTCTTTAACCACTCTTCTTTCTCATTTATTTTTTTCACCACTCTTCTCTCTCCTTCCTTTTTTTTCAATCACCACCACCTCGCCATCACCGCCACAGATCAACACCACCATCACCACCTCATCACCATCATCACCTGATCAACACCACAACAGATCCGCCATCACCACCTCATCACCATCACCACCTGATCAACACCACCACGCCATCACCACCGCAGATCAACACCACCATCATCACCTAATCAACACCACCACAGATCCGCCATCACCACTGCAGATCAACACCACCATCACCACCTGATCAACACCACCACAGATATGCCATCACCACCGCAGATGAACACCACCATCACCACCTGATCAACACCACCACAGATCCGCCATCACCACGTTGCTCGACCGCCGGATCCGTTGATCGACCGCCACCCAAATCGAATTGTAATTTGAATGTGATGGAAACTTACTTGATTATATCGAATTTATTGATTGAATCGGATTGTGATGTGGATTATTAGTTGAATTTGTTAATTGGGTGATTTGATATAAAGGGGGAAATATAAAAGTGTTTCCTGGTTTTAGAGGCAAAAAATAAAGCGAATGAGGGAATGGAAACTAAATGTGAATTTGGTTTTTGAGTAACAAATATCAAAACATAAGCATAAATTAGAACTTTTCCTACAGATTAACGATGGATTTGTGTTTTTGTGATGTGTGTTGATTTGGTAATATAGTTGAAAATGCGTGTCGCCGGAATATATGGGTGTCGCAGGAGCTGTTTATGATGATGGTAAAAAAAGTACGAGTCGCACATTCGCACATTTAATGTCGCACATTTAAAAGAGGGTATTTTGGTCTTTTTAATACTCTTATAATAAGACAAAAAAGAGAATATATGGGAAAACACCCACCTATCAATGTACTTTATTATTAAAAAAGATGACACGTGTCGCACATCCAATGGAGTCGCACATTCGCACATGACTATTTAGAGAAAATGTGTTATTTTCATACCATATGGTGACTACAACCAAACTTTTTGTACTATTTTGAAAATTTGCTATTGAGTAAATATCAAAAATCGTCCCTGTGGTTTTCCGGGTCACTCAAAAATGATCCCCGTGGTTTAAAAAACCCGGATTCAGTCCCTGTGGTTTACGACCCATACGGATTTGGTCCCTTGACCAACTTATCCGTCAGTTGACCGTTAAATCCTTAAAGAATACTAATGTGCGGGGGGTATTATGGGTAATTTACATTTGGCGCCAATACATACCTCTTATCAAACCCTAGCAACTCATTTTTCATCCCTAAGGTTAGCAGATTCACACACCCACCAAAAATTATCTCTAAAACCTGCCAATTCAATTAAACCCAAGATATAGGAAAATCAAAATAAGCATTTTTGTGTGAATGGAGGGTCCGTAAAAAGGGTTCAGCTTCAAATCCCTACCATGATTATAGTAAGTAAATCGTTTTTTTTGCATGTTGATACTCTGTTTACAATGTAACACTGAGTTTCTAATGTTATTTGGTTTTTGTGTGATTAGGTGAGTTCCCAACTGTTTTTTGTCTAAAGATTAACCATGGAGGTGAATTCACAAGCCCTCCTAAGAGACGTTACAAAGGGGGGAAGGTCAATTGGATTGACACAATTGATTCAGACCAGTTCTCTGTTCAGGAGGTTGCCAATATGATGAAAGAGTTAGGATATGAACCAGTAGGTATGGACTTTTATTTTAAGTTGCCTAACTCTGATTTAGATAATGGTATAAGAAAATTAAAAACTGATAATGATGTGTTGGAATTGTTGAAGAATGTAGCTAAGTATAAGGTTATTGATTTATATGTTGATCACTCTGTTTCTAAGGAACCTAAGTTTGTAGAACCTGCTTTGCTAGAAAATGTAATTGATAATGAGGTACTAGAAAATGTGGAAACTGATGTAAGTGAGGATGAGTGGTTAAGGAATTGCATAAACAAGGTTGGAAGGTTGAATAAGAATGTAGGCCAGTCAAGTAAGAATGAAAGCCCAAATGTAGATGGTTCTGAGAGTGACCATGGTTCATATAGTGACAGTGATGATAGTGACTTTGTAGTTGATGAAGACCAATTGGTGAATGATGTAGAGGTTGATATGGCTGAATTTAGGAGTAACATAGATACAAATGCAGAATGGGTTGAATGTGTAGATAGTGTAGAAAAAGTTACTGAGGTGGTACGGGATGAGGATGTTGATTATGAAGAGTTTGTTAGTGGGAGTGACTCAGATGATGAATGTGAGAGGAGAAAAGCATTAAGGAAGGTGTGTAAGATGAATAAGGTTCATGCTGGTAGTGAGGGTATTATATGGAAAGAAAATTTCTTTGTTGGTCAAACTTTTGGTAATAGCAAACTAATAAAGGAGATGGTCACAACGGTAGCAGTTGAACAAAGAAGAGAGTTGTTGTAACACCCCGACCCGACAAGGGTAGAGATGTCACAACAATGGTGACATATCAGAAACATACACAAGCATACATCTTCAATAATACAAAGGAATCCAAAGGTTACAAGAAATTACAAGGAAATACAAATTTACAAAGGAACAAATACTAAGTCTGAAAATATAAATTCTTCTAGTCATCTATATCAAATGGCTATCACAGTGTAGTCTTCTAAGTCCAATGGTACTCTCCACTCATACCCAGCTTCCTACTAAAAAACCTGCCGCAGGAAAAGAAATGCGGCTGAGCTACGAGAGCTCAGTGAACAGATATAACGGTAACAAAGCAGTAATAAAGAATAGTACAGAGTATCAGAAATATAGGTCATGCAGACATAATCAGAGTTAAAGGGTAAATAAAGGAGTAAAGATAAAGGATAGGGAATAATAGATAGATAAAGGAAAAAGGGGAAACAGTGCAAGATATAATAAGGGTCAAAGGTAAGTAAATGTATATGGTATAGGGAGAACAGTAATCCACCACGAGCCCAGAAACAGAAGTATCATAACCATGTAACCATATCAGTAATCCAGAGGGGATGCCTCTCAAGTAACCAGATAATATGAGGGGTGTCCTCATGTATCAAATATATATGGAGTAGCTAGCTCCCAGAGGTTGTGAAAGACGTGTATCGCACACACCATCAGTCACCAGAGATATAACAGATAATATAAACAGATAACAGAAACAGAACAAATCTAGGATGCATCCATACGCCCCAGGTGGCCAGAGTCTACCAATATACACCAGATAAAATAAAATCAGGGACGGGATAGGTCATCTCTCTCCTACCCTAGAGTCAAGTCATCGGTGCATCAATGACAAGGACATGAACACCTCATGCCTAGTGAGTTGGCTCGGGTATCAAACCGTGGTCAGAGTCAGATATCATATCAGAGGGTCATGAATAAAGGTTCATGTCAAATATTTCAGGAGTAATATCAGAGGTTCAGAAATAAATTAGGTTTATATCAGAGTTTATAAACATGTTCAAGTCCAGGTTCAGAAATAGTATATCAGATTAATGCTTATATCAAAGTTCAAATTAAGTTTCAAAACAAGAGTTTATAGCTAGGTTTAGAATAAGGTTCAAATCAAGGTTCAATAGGTCATATTAAAAGTTCATAAATCAAAATGGTTTACAGGTTCATAGAGAAGATTTTTAATTCAAAGGTTTCATATTAAACTTGTATTTAGAATAATCTTTCAGTGACTTTCATAAAATGATGCTTAGTAAAACCTTTTTATAAAGATAGTCTTTAAAAGAGATTTTCATAAAACCTTTAGTGCAGTTCCAATCCAAAAATTGGTATAACATCGTATTCAAAACTTTTCTCAAAAACCTTTTCATATTATCAAGGAAAGTTTCCAATTTCAGTTATAATGTCAAAATGAATCTTCAGGGTATTCAGAGGTTTGCATATTCAGGTCACAAGGTGAAGAACGAATCATGTCAAGTATCAAAGGAATAAAACAGGGTTCAGTTTATCAAGGGAACTCAGAATCAGATACCATATCAGGAAGGTTCATAATCAAATTCTTATAACAAGGTTCTAATCAGGGATTTATAAACAAGGGAATCATAGCAATGGCATCAATACAGAAACTGACAGATCAGAAAATGAAAGAGATCATGAGAAACCTGTGAGAAGGTTCAGAATATCTGTACCTTATACCGCAAATGAAAACACAACAGAACAACAAGGTCGGAAGCAACTCCGTCTTCAGCGGATCTACATGAATTCATGACTAACTTATTAAAAGCTTATTTAATTTCAGATTACTTATTTTAGTCGGCTTTCCAGTTTTAGTAACTTTTCCTTTTTAGGTAACTTTCCAGAAATAGCAACTTTCCTTATTTAGCAGGTTTCCAGAATTAACAGATTTCCATATTTAACAAGATACTATCATTACATAGTAGGTTAAGTTCTTATTTACAGATTATTATGGGATTAAGGTATATTTTATCAAGTTGCAAAACTTTAGGGTTAATTGTGACAGATTTTCATATTGTAGGGTTTTAAATGCAAATATTCTAAATTCAAAGGTCTTACATGAAAATACTTTAAGTTACTGATTTAAATACTCATTTTATTCAGAATGACATCTTAATCCCTTTAGTTTCACAGATTACAGTTTATACCCCTCTAGTTTCAATATTTACAAAACAAACCCTAGATTTACATAATTCATGATTTAATCCCTGTAATATCCATATTTACCACACAAGCATATTATTTTACAAAATTACATAATGTAACCTCAGAATTAAGTATAGTACGGATCAGACCCTCAGAATTCAGAATTTACACATTTGGTCCCTTAACTTTACAAAACTTATAATTCAAATCATAATTTAATAACAATTACATATTAAGCCCATAAATACTCAAATTTACACATTACACTTTTAATATTAGTATTTACTCATAATAACATCAAGATTCCAGAATTTACACTTTTAGTCCCTCTATTTTAATTAATTACAAATCAACCCTTATAAATACAATTAACTCATTATCTTGCGATATTTACACTTAGGGCCCTCAAGTTATTTTTTTCGCACATTCCTACAGATATATATAACATTATAAAAATACCCTACAAGTTTCAAAGTTGGCAAAACATACCCTTGCAATTTAAAAACCAATTCGGTCAACCTTTTATTTTGCAAAACTAAACCCTAATTGTACCAATCATAAAATACTCATTACCCAATCATTATAACCCCTTTATTGATCAGATCCAACCTAGAAAATCCTAAACCCAAATCGTTTTAGGGTTTCTCCCTATTTTTCTTTAATTTTTCAATAAATTCGATTAAACCATAATTCAAAATTAATTATTCTAGGCTTCTAAAAATTACATGGCTATTTTTATCAGCTTATATTATCATCAAGGATCATGTAAAAATTATGGTTGCACCTCAAAAAATTCATATCTCATGATTTACAAATTAAGTTTGTTTTATCACTTTTATTTTCGTACGCCTTAAAAATCCTGCATGAATCGTGTTTCTTATTTTTATTAGGTTATATTCGACCTATAGATCACTAGAAAAATTCTGGATAATTTTTAGAACGTAAGATTTAAGCATGAAAAAAATCATTACCTCTCGGATGGACACAATCGAAGAAAACAATTATCACGGACAAACGAAGGCTTTTAAATTCGTGCTCTTATTTTTATTAGCTCCTTAATACTCCAAAGATCACCAGAAAATTATTGGTTCAGGTCCAGAAGTTGTATGGGAGGCTCGGCAAATTTTCTCTCTATCGCTAGTTAGGGTTTTGGGTGAAATAAATTAGGAGTTAATTGAAATAAATTAGATGGACCGAGATTAGGGGAGGGCATGGCTGGGATTTCGGTTTGATGAGTTGACAAAATCAGATCTTAATGTAAAAATTTTATTTCCTATTTTATTTGTCAATTATCCTATTATAAATAAACTTTATTTATCAAATAAATAAATTATATAAAATTTTGGTATATATTTGTGTGCAATACTAATTTTTTGGACATGTACAAATGTTGAAAGGTTGCTTCAAAATTATTTTACTTCATGTGTAGCTCATTACCAGAAGTTCGAAATTTATTTGGCGTTTTTAAACATTTATTAATTGAATTTTAAAGTTTCAGGGGCAATTTGGTAATTTTGCATGTTTCAGATTTAGGGTTTTACAACTCTTCCCCTCTAAAAAAAAAATTTCGTCCTCAAAAATTGAAGTCGCAAAGTAAAACGAAATCGTAGCAAATCGCAACAGATCATCATAATATTCCCATGCCCGAGGAGGTTCTTCCAAAAGGCTCTTCAGAATAAATGGTTTCTCATGACTCGATCGAAACAAGATGGGTTCAGATTCCTTAGAAGGAGACAAAATTTGTTTAATTTTGATCAAAAGGACCATTCAACAAAAATGGATGATAGGTGAGTCTTCCGAAAAGCTTATATGAAATACGAACAGAATTTCAAATCAGATTAACTGTATCATCAGTGGAGAGTTCTACAAAGAGCTTAAGATATATAACTGAGGTCAACAGAATGCACTACGAGAGTTCAAACTCATCCAGATATTTAATGAACGAAATCAGAGTATACACATAGGTAGAATGAACCTAATGGCTCACTAATCACGGATAACCAACGGAGATCAGATTCTAAACTTCTTAGGTACTCCCCCAAGATATCCTATGGCCACAATGAGTGCACGTTATATAGTGTAAGTAATATCACGTTGATCAGGCGTCATAATACTAGCACCACATAAATATGCTTTCATGATGATCATACTTTATCTCGAGTCGTGAGTATAACAACCTATCTTAATTATAATGCCCTAAAAATTTGAGTTAATATTTTACTAACCATTTTGATTATACCCTAAAGTTTAAATAAATAAATAAGTTGTAAAATTAGTGAATAACAATGTATTATAGTATATTAACGAAATTAGAATTAGTACTATATTGGACTTACAAGGTATTAGAGTATAAACTAGTCAATACTCAGTTAAATGGGTGATGAACTCAAATAAGTACATTTTATTACTATCATTTATCCTATTAATTTGACTTGTTTTACTATATTATATATGAGGATTGATACTTAATCGTTTACTTTTGTAATTCTCAGGTAAAAACAAGCATTTGGTGAAACTTAGCGATTTTGGACTAATAATGGAGCAAAACGTGCATAAAGTGAAAGTCTACTGACATGGACAAGATCAAGTCAATTCTGCTCCAGATGCGCCGCATCTCACTCTCGAAATGCGCCGCATCTCTATCAAGATATCACCAGATACGATCCAAGATACAAGAGGACATGCGCCGCATCTAATCATGGAGTTACGCCGCATCTTCTGGCGGTGTACGAATATTCCTGAATATTATAATCTTGGACCCCACGCGAAGTTAAGTACATGCGCCGCATCTACTTAGTAGATGCGCCGCATCTTCCCTCAGACAGAAACTATAAATACCCCGTAGACCAGACGAATTAAAAAGGTCCGAAACCCTAAAAACAGAAGACCGAACAGGAGGAACAAAGGACGAATTCAGTCAAGAAGGCAGCACAAGACACACCCAAATCAAAGATACAAGAGCTGTAAGAAGGTGCTGCATGTATTTAATTCATTAAGTAGTTTTGTTTTATTGTGTTAGCAAACTTTAATTCATCAGGATTGGTGGCTTGTGTAATGTGACAACGAAAGATTGCACTCCCTTTAATACTTGCTTTCCCATCAATTAAAGTTTATATGATGATGTCTTTGGTTACTACTTATTAGTGCATTGATAACCTCTGTGTTTATTAGTGGCTTGCGGGCATTTGACTGCGGGACATAATGTGGCTCCCACGGTTGTTTCTAAATTGATCACTTAGGAATAACTTTTAGACATAAGTAATCATTAAGGGTTTACTCGCCGATAAGATTAGGACCAACGAGAAAGGGTTAACTACATACACTTCATATAAAGCTATCAATAAAACAAGTGACAATCTACTTAATCATAAGGACAGCCCTCTTATTGTCTCGAGTATTTATCTGTGTACGTGTGTGCTACTTGCTGATTCGTGCCTATTGGTTTATTTTATTATTTAAATTGCAACAAATCGTGCCAGTCTCTCAGGCTGAAACCCCCTTTGCGTTAGGATATTAAAATACTGATTAGAATAACTAGATAATACGTTCCACTCTTAGTGATCGACACTCTACTTACCATTATCTTCATACTGACCGGGTACACTGCTCGTTAAGTGTGTGTGTTATTGATAAGTCGGCTAAATATAAATTTAAAACTTGAGTAGGCATTAAAACTGCTAAACCGCAACGACACATCACGCGCATCAATGGGCCAAGTCAAATTCAAATCTGTAAGAACCGGTATTCACGACTTCTTCAGTTGGCAAAATATTTGAAACACATCTCCATATTCACAAACCCTAAACCACGTACTTCTAAAACTAAATACGGCAGCAAGTTTCAGTTTCTACATCAAAATTTTGGAACCAAGATTACAAGAGATGTGTGGCATCCCCGAGTTCAAGTTTCTTTTGGCTTCGCGTTAGCATGGTGTTTGCGTAATCGTGTTCTTCTTTCGTTTGATATCCAGTTTTGATATAGATCTTGAAGGTAACACTAAAATCTTTACTTACATTTAATAGTATATCGAAATCGCTTTAATCGAATTACTAGCCTTACTAATAATGTATACCATTACCAATACTTGCATAAAACTGTTATGAAAATGATTATGCGTAATAATTGTGACTAAGTCAATTTAGAACGTTTTCGAAACCAGTCGTCAAACGGGTCTCACTTCTGTTATGAGTATATGGTACGAATAAGGAATTGAAGATAAGTTTTGCATGTTTATAATTGGTTTTATACAATCATCTCTTTTAAGTATACTTATTGTTTCAAGCGAGTATACAAGGTTTTATAATGACCCTCAACTTCTATGGCCTTATAATAACTAAGATTTTGGTTTTGCCATATTTTTTTTGTGATATATTAAATTAGTTAACTGAGAATATCATAAATCCTTTTAAAGAGGCTAAAAAGTGGCTTATGAAAATTGACTCTTTTGTTATAATGAGCTCAGTTTGTATATTGTATACCTACGAATAGATTGGAAACTTATAAGCTACGAATAGTATCAAACTTCATTTTTGATTCACTAACGAATTATAATATGAATATGATGAGATAAGATGGAATTATTAACTTAAAAATGTTAAGTACTACGAATGGTGGGAGTACATAACCAAGGAAAATATGATTATAGTTGTAACAATATTAAGATCCAATTGAACAAAAAGGACCCTAGCTATGAAAAAAAATTAGCAGTTGGCTAAATTATTAATAAGTATGGGATCTAGAATATATGTAGACAATCTCAAGCATGGATGAGTAAGTGGAGTTTTCCAGTAAGCGTTGAATTGTTTAAGGTACTTAAGTGATAATTATGATGTATTGGGTCATATGTTAACCTAATTTTGATAATGAAGCACTAAGTTTTTAAATAACCCTAATCCGACTAATTACGGAAACTTGTTAAATATGGAAAGTTACTATTTTTGGAAAGCTGCTGAAAATGGAAAGTCACTAAAAATGGAAAGCCGACAAAAATGAGTAACTTTCCATATTTAACAGGTTTCTCATGATCTCTTTCATTTTTCTGATCTGTCAGTTTCAGTATTTATGCCATTGCTATGATCCCCTTTGTTATAATCTTTTGATATTGAACCTTCTGATATTGAACCTTCGGATATTGAACCTTCTGATAATGGACCTTCTGATATTGAACCCTCTGATATGAACTTCTGATATGGACCTTTTGATATTGAAACTGAAATGGGAAAACCTTTCTTAATTATATCTGAAAATGTTTTGAGAAAAGCTTTTGAATACGACGTTATATCAATTTTGAATTGAAAATGCACTAAGGGTTTTATGAAAATCTCTTTTAAAGACTATCTTTATAAAAAGGTTTTACTAAACATCATTTTATGAAAGTCACTGAAAGATTATTTTAAATACAAGTTTAATATGAAACCTTTGAATTAAAGTCTTTCTATGAACCTATAAACCTTTTTGATTATGAACTTTTGATATGATCTATTGAACCTTGATTTGAACCTTATTCTAAACCTGGTTATAAACTCTTGTTTTGAAACTTAATTTGAACTTTGATATAAGCATTAGTCTGATATACTATTTCTGAACCTGGACTTGAACATTGTTATAAACTTTGATATAAACCTATCTGATTTCTGAACCTCCAATATACACTCTGTAACCTCTGACATGGATCTTATAATCTGAACCTCTGATATGACACTCTGATTTTTGACCTGTTATTTGATACTTGACTCTGACCACGGTTTGATACCCGAGCCAACTCACTAGGCATGAGGTGTTCATGTCCTTGTCATTGATGCACCGATGACTTGACTCTAGGGTAGGAGAGAGATGACCTATCTTGTCCCTGACTTTATCTGATTTGGTGTATTGGTAGACTCTGGCCACCTGGGGCGTATGGATGCATCCTAGATTTGTTATGTTTCTATTATTTGTTTATATTATCTATTATATCTCTGGTGACTGATGGTGTGTGCGATACACGTCTTTCACAACCTCTGGGAGCTAGCTACTCCATTTGATACATGAGGACACCCCTCATATTATCTGGTTACTGAGAGGACTCCCCTCTGCATGATTGATTGACATGGTTACATTATATATATATCTGTTTCTGGGCTCGTGGTGGATTACTGTTTTCCTTTACCATATACATTTACTTACCTTTGACCCTTATTATACCTTGCACTGTTTTCCTTTACCTTTATCTATTTATTATTCCCTATCCCTTTATCCTTACTCCTTTATTTATCCTTTAACTCGGATTATATCTGCATGATCTATATTTCTGACACTCTGTACTATTCTTTATTACTGTTTTGTTACCGTTATATCTGTTCACTGAGCTCTCGTAGCTCAGCCGCATTTCTTTTCCTGCGGCATGTTTTAGTAGGAAGCTGGGTATGAGTGGAGAGTACCATTGGACTTAGAAGACTACACTGTGATAGCTATTTCGTTATAGAGATGACTAGAAGAATTTAGATTTTCAGACTTAGTATTTATTCCTTTGTAAATTTTGTATTTCCTTGTAATTTCTTGTAACCTTTGTATTCCTTTGTATTATTGAAGATGTATGCTTGTGTATGTTTCTGATATGTCACCATTGTTGTGACATCTCTACCCTTGTCGGGTCGGGGTGTTACAATTTATGGTATCAGAGAGACAGGCTGCGACTCGTAATACATTTACCCTTGACCTGTGAATTTGGACCATTAGGTTTCCACTGTAGGCGGTCATAAAATAACCTGTAAGGATTTGCTTTAGGATTTCCCTATAGGAACTTAAGTTCTGACCAGTGAGGAATGGGTAGACTATAAGTCATTTGTTTAAGTATCATTGCTTCCGCATCACTCTGATTCGTACCTTACTTTTGGTTAAACCCTGTTGAGATCACTTTTGGAAATTGAAAGCTTATGCTTTGCACTACCTAAGTTTTGAACCTAAATAAATCTGGAAGGCATTGAGAACTGCATAATATTTCCTGACACTATTTGATCCTTGTCTGCAGAGTCCGAATCTGACTTCTGATCCTTTTGATAATCATTTTGATGCCTCTTCGGGCATTTCGAAAATCTCCTTGGCAATAACGTATCTGAATACATTATGTGACTTGCCTCTTGTTTTAATAAGCATCTATGAATTTTCTGACACTATTTGATTTCGTCTTACCCATCTCTGTCCCTATGAGAAGTCTTGTGGTGTTTAACCACGAGTATAAGAATGTTTCCCTCTCATTTTCAACGATAAGAATTTCTTTGTTGCTCTGTCTTTCTTTGGACTGTTAAATCTGATTTTATTCTGATAAGGGATTGGTTGATTGACAACTATCCTCCTATGTCTCACCTTTGGCGTTTAAAAACAATTCTGAACTCCCTACCATGATTTTCGATTGTTAAACTTTTGCTACCGCTAACTGATTTTGATCTTCACTTCTGATCTGTTTGATAAACAGTTTGATACCTCTCCGACCATTCCGAAGGTCATTTAACCCTAATATGTTTGACACATTCTATGAATTCATTACCCGTGCTGGAGATAAATGTATCATCTGATGCTACTATATCTTGCAAAGTCCATTACTACTCCTATGAGAACTCTGGTGATTATTAACCATGGATATAGGAAGTTTATTCCCTCCCTTTGAAGAATGAATCTTGCCGTCACTAGTTTCCTTTGGAAAGATATGACGATAATTTTTTCTCGATATGAAATTGTTAACTGAGCATGATGATGCTCATAACTGATGTTCTATACGCCTCACTTTTGACAGTTATACGATATTCGTATTACCGATGATTCACAACCTACCCGCCACTTATGCTAAATAGCTAAACAAGATTTCAATACCTTGAACTGTTCGCTTATCTATCTCAACACTTTGACGAACCATGTACTTGACCTTGAAATATGAACTATCCGTCTGGTTTAACGACCATATTCGTTCTGCGGATCTGTTTACTCTTGGTATAATTGACCTTGAGATCTTTTGGTCATGGATCGGATGACTTTTGCTAAGCTACCATGGACTACCATATCTGATATGTGAACTTTAAACAATCTACTTCGTTCTACCTCAACTTTGGTGACTCCCAACCACTTAAATCTGTTAAGGTTAATACTGCTATGGAAACATTTACTTCGATCTCATTTGATTGTCAATTTCCCCTGACACTTATTAGTGTCCACCCTTAGAAAGCTTTGGCATTGGAAGTTTTGTTGTACAAATTTTCTGGTGTTCCCTGATGAAACTCTTGAGTTTCCCTCCTGTTTGCGAAGTAGAATTGACTTTGAACCGACCTCAGTTAACGAACCATGATGCTATAGAAGTTGAGAGATTGAAGAAGCTAATGGAATATGATTTTGTTCACCTCAGTGTTCCCTTGAATACCTCTATTAGTTTATGAAGAAGAAAGAGAAAATTCTGCGTCAGCATAACCGTATCACTACCGTAATCATTTTTCATTTCCACGTGTCCTGTGATGACAGCAGTTTTGAGTTGATGAATTTCAAACTGTGCTGGAAGACCTGTCTAAGACACGCAGTCTTGCTTCTCTATTCATCTTAGTTGTACTAAGATGAATTGAGAGCAGAAGCAGACTCACGAATGGAAGATGCACAGTGACCATGTCAGAGATTCACGTCACTACACCACAGTGTCCAGAAAAAGTGCCGAAGGCTTGAGGGACCAGACTCGAGTTTATAATTCCTTTCCACTCTATGATCATATGGACAGACGTAGACAGATTACTTGGAATTGGGACCATGTATTTGAACGGATGAAAATTCTGAAGCGAACGGTTGTGTTTAGAAGAGTTGATTTCTGTGAAGGATGAAGCTATGGATGACGTAATTCATTTCCTCTTGACCTACTTAAATTTCCATTACCAGATAATAAGATCCTCTGAGCGATTTAGGTTCCCTGCTAGTAATTCCGTTTTGTGTAGATTTTGCGTATGTTGGATGATGGTTTGTTATGAGAATTTTGAAGCAACCTCTGATATTGCCTGAGTTGATTCTGGTGAGTGATGAAGGATTGACGCTATTGGCGACGTATCCAATTTTGATAGACATTCTAGACCTTTTCCGTTACTCTTTCGAGTAGTTCATTCTCCTCTGAGTTATGGTGTGTGATTTTGATGACCTCTGAGACTGTGGAAGATTAGGCGGATTAAGATAAAAAAAATTTTCTCACGACTTGAGATAAAGTATGACCATCGTGAGGGCATATTTATATGATGCCAGTATTATGACGTCTGGCCAACGTGATAATACTCACATCATATAACGTGCACTTGTTGTGGGCATCGGATATTTCGAGAAGTGCCGTAGAGCCTTAGGAATTCTGATAACTGTTTGAGATTTTCTGCGTTAGTGAGACATTAAGTTCATTCTACCTATACGCGTAATCTACTTTCACCGTTATGCGATTTGATACGTTTGGAATCTCAACATGCTTTTGCTGATCTCTGTGCTTCTGACAAGAGTCTTAGGTTCGGTTGTAGAAGTTTCTGCCAATTGATGATATCGACGATCTATTTTCTGTACGCCCTCATCTGATTTGTCTAATCTAATTCTGTGGACGGCATATCCGTCAAAATCTTATGTATTTCCTACGTCTCTTCCGAGAGAATCTGATTATCATCTATTACGTTTGGTATATTATTCTTTTGATCTGGATTCAGTACGATTTGTCTTTTATGAGGAAACTGAAGCTTTGATCAACAAGATAGAGTCATGAGAAACAAGTCTTTCATATTTCTGTTCACAGTCAGTTGTATTTCCGTTTCGTTTCGCTTCAATTTTCGAGGACGAATTATTTTTTTTTAGAGGGGAAGAATTATAATGCCCTAAAAATTTGAGTTAACATTTTACTAACCATTTTGATTATACCCTAAAGTTTAAATAAATAAATAAGTTGTAAATTAGTGAATAACAATGTATTATAGTATATTAACGAAATTGGAATTAGTATTATATTGGACTTACAAGGTATTAGAGTATAAACTAGTCAATACTCAGTTAAATGGATCAAGTCAAATTCAAATACGTAAGAACCGGTATTCACGACTTCTTCAGTTGGCAAAATATTTGAAACACATCTCCATATTCACAAACCCTAAACCACGTACTTCTAAAACTAAATACGGCAGCGAGTTTCAGTTTCTACATCAAAATTTTGGAACCAAGATTACAAGAGATGTGTGGCATCCCCGAGTTCAAGTTTCTTTTGGCTTCGCGTTAGCATGGTGTTTGCGTAATCGTGTTCTTCTTTCGTTTGATATCCAGTTTTGATATAGATCTTGAAGGTAACACTAAAATCTTTACTTACATTTAATAGTATATCGAAATCGCTTTAATCGAATTACTAGCCTTACTAATAATGTATACCATTACCAATACTTGCATAAAACTGTTATGAAAATGATTATGCGTAATAATTGTGACTAAGTCAATTTAGAACGTTTTCGAAACCAGTCGTCAAACGGGTCTCACTTCTGTTATGAGTATATGGTACGAATAAGGAATTGAAGATAAGTTTTGCATGTTTATAATTGGTTTTATACAATCATCTCTTTTAAGTATACTTATTGTTTCAAGCGAGTATACAAGGTTTTATAATGACCCTCAACTTCTATGGCCTTATAATAACTAAGATTTTGGTTTTGCCATATTTTTTTTTGTGATATATTAAATTAGTTAACTGAGAATATCATAAATCCTTTTAAAGAGGCTAAAAAGTGGCTTATGAAAATTGACTCTTTTGTTATAATGAACTCAGTTTGTATATTGTATACCTACGAATAGATTGGAAACTTATAAGCTACGAATAGTATCAAACTTCATTTTTGATTCACTAACGAATTATAATATGAATATGATGAGATAAGATGGAATTATTAACTTAAAAGTGTTAAGTACTATGAATGGTGGGAGTACATAACCAAGGAAAATGTGATTATAGTTGTAACAATGTTAAGATCCAATTGAACAAAAAGGACCCTAGCTATGAAAAAAAAATAGCAGTTGGCTAAATTATTAATAAGTATAGGATCTAGAATATATGTAGACAATCTCAAGCATGGATGAGTAAGTGGAGTTTTCAAGTAAGCGTTGAATTGTTTAAGGTACTTAAGTGATAATTATGATGTATTGGGTCATATGTTAACCTAATTTTGATAATGAAGCACTAAGTTTGTAAATAACCCTAATCCGACTAATTACGGAAACTTGTTAAATATGGAAAGTTACTATTTTTGGAAAGCTGCTGAAAATGGAAAGTCACTAAAAATGGAAAGCCGACAAAAACGAGTAAATCTGATTTGAAATGAGTTATTAATAATTAGCCGATCATTAATTCGTGTAGATTCGCTGAAGAAGGAGTTTGCTTCTGATCTTTATGTTTCTGTTATGTTTTCACTTGCGGTCTAAGGTACAGATATTCTGAACCTTCTCACAGGTTTCTCATGATCTCTTTCATTCTTTTTCTGATCTGTCAGCTTCTGTATTGCTGCCATTGCTATGATCCCCTTTGTTATAATCTTCTGATATTGAACCTTCTGATATTGAACCTTCGGATATTGAACCTTCTGATAATGGACCTTCTGATATTGAACCCTCTGATATGAACTTCTGATATGGACCTTTTGATATTGAAACTGAAATGGGAAAACCTTTCTTAATTATATCTGAAAATGCTTTGAGAAAAGCTTTAGAATACGACGTTATATCAATTTTGAATTGAAAATGCACTAAGGGTTTTATGAAAATCTCTTTTAAAGACTATCTTTATAAAAAGGTTTTACTAAACATCATTTTATGAAAGTCACTGAAAGATTATTTTAAATACAAGTTTAATATGAAACCTTTGAATTAAAGTCTTTCTATGAACCTATAAACCTTTTTGATTATGAACTTTTGATATGATCTATTGAACCTTGATTTGAACCATATTCTAAACCTGGTTATAAACTCTTGTTTTGAAACTTAATTTGAACTTTGATATAAGCATTAATCTGATATACTATTTCTGAACCTGGACTTGAACATTGTTATAAACTCTGATATAAACCTATCTGATTTCTGAACCTCTGATATATACTCTGTAACCTCTGACATGGATCTTATAATCTGAACCTCTGATATGACACTCTGATTTTTGACCTGTTATTTGATACTTGACTCTGACCACGGTTTGATACCCGAGCCAACTCACTAGGCATGAGTTGTTCATGTCCTTGTCATTGATGCACCGATGACTTGACTCTAGGGTAGGAGAGAGATGACCTATCCCGTCCCTGACTTTATCTGATTTGGTGTATTGGTAGACTCTGGCCACCTGGGGCGTATGGATGAATCCTAGATTTGTTTTGTTTCTGTTATCTGTTTATATTATCTGTTATATCTCTGGTGACTGATGGTGTGTGCGATACACGTCTTTCACAACCTCTGGGAGCTAGCTACTCCATTTGATACATGAGGACACCCCTCATATTATCTGGTTACTGAGAGGACTCCCCTCTGCATGATTGATTGACATGGTTACATTATATATATCTGTTTCTGGGCTCGTGGTGGATTACTGTTTTCCTTTACCATATACATTTACTTACCTTTGACCCTTATTATACCTTGCACTGTTTTCCTTTACCTTTATCTATTTATTATTCCCTATCCCTTTATCCTTACTCCTTTATTTATCCTTTAACTCTGATTATATCTGCATGATCTATATTTCTGACACTCTGTACTATTCTTTATTACTGTTTTGTTACCGTTATATCTGTTCACTGAGCTCTCGTAGCTCAGCCGCATTTCTTTTCCTGCGGCAGGTTTTAGTAGGAAGCTGGGTATGAGTGGAGAGTACCATTGGACTTAGAAGACTACACTGTGATAGCTATTTCGTTATAGAGATGACTAGAAGAATTTAGATTTTCAGACTTAGTATTTATTCCTTTGTAAATTTTGTATTTCCTTGTAATTTCTTGTAACCTTTGTATTCCTTTGTATTATTGAAGATGTATGCTTGTGTATGTTTCTGATATGTCACCATTGTTGTGACATCTCTACCCTTGTCGGGTCGGGGTGTTACATTAATCCACCTAGTACTTCTAGAATCTCCGAGCCAATAATATCAAAGACATAAATAAGAGGGCAAACAAAACTATTCGCAAGAGTATCGGAATTTCAGATTGCCAAGCAGAGTAAGGCACGCCGTCACAAGTATCAGATTTTCCACAGTTTGCCAAAATTCCTCAGAACAAAGCCATCATAGAACATACGAAAATAAGCACGAGGCTGAAATGCTTTTAGTAACTTAAATCATTAGTGGATCTTATCACGATATAACGAAGCTTAAGGGAGTCAACGGAAATGAAAACTAATCATCAGTAACTTCGGTCTTCACAGAATCAATTCTTCCAAACATAACAGATCTGTTTCAGAAATCCGTTTATTCAAAACATCAAATCTCTTCAAGTCCGGTTAATCTGTCTTCGTTTATCCATCAATCTGGAAATGAAGCAAAATTGTCTGGTTCATCACGCCTCTTGCAGTTCTTCTTGGAATGTGATGTAGTAATGTGGATTTCTAGCACGATCTTTAAGTTCCTTCATCATCCAGTCTGCTTCCGCTCTCAATTCATCTTAGTACAACTAAGATGAATAGGGAAGTGAGACTGTACGTCTTCGTCAGCTCCAGGGTCGCCATCTTCCTTCTGTACCGCCAAACTTCTACCTTGTAAGGAATGTCTTCACTCTTTAGGGTAGTCGCCGCTGTTGTCAACTCCAGGTCAGGTAGCGAAGTAATTTTTCTTATGCGTTTCTAGTTGTCTTGATGCATACGCAAAACCTTCTGTGTTGCAAGGGAGGATAACCGAGTCTCTTTCTGAAATGTCTCAAAATTTATTCCGTCTGAGGGTATGAAAACAAATTTCTATTTCAGCTTTCCAAAACTCCGTTCTCAATCAGACTAGGTTGTTTCTCTCTGGTCACGAAATTTATCAAGGGTAACGCAAGTTGTAAACGTCTTTCAGAATTCTGATGCAAGGTTCAAAAGATTTCAGTTTACCATCTTGTTATAGATCTTGACCATTCGGTGACAGTTTCAAAATTTGCGGGATTTAAAAGGGATATTCTCAATCAAGAAAAACCGTTGTCTCA
This sequence comes from Artemisia tridentata subsp. tridentata, assembly GCA_021014915.2. NCBI lineage: Eukaryota > Viridiplantae > Streptophyta > Magnoliopsida > Asterales > Asteraceae > Artemisia > Artemisia tridentata. The sequence continues at coordinate 215,725,709 of CP139508.1, read as the reverse complement.
ACAGATATCAATCTCTCAGAATGCACAAGTAATCGTCAAATTTCTTACAAAGTGCAAAAATGATTTTCATGTTCTTCTTCGTCTCTGAATGTACTATTAAGTCATACAATGACCATTTGCCCAAGTACTCACGAGAACACATTCATTTATCAAATTTACAGAATAGTCAGAGCTTTAGCTAATACTATTAGCGTCACAAATCTTTATATCAGTCGTTACAAATACGGAAAGTGATCTCAAGAATAACCTCAATTCATATTTCCATCTGAAGGAAACTTCGTGCTCTGAAATTTAAATAGATACAAAGTCGTTTCAGGGTGGAGAAATAAGGGTTCCAAATAGCAATACGGTTCAGCTTCCAGAAATCAATACATATCTCCTGTCGTCATTCTTCTTTATCGCGAACAAAACTGAATTACGCCAAGAAAATACACTTAAGCAAACTTACTTCACACTCCCGTGGAAAACTTGGTGGTTAAATCAGAAATCGTGTTTCAGAAAATTCAGGGTGCCAAGTATTTCTCAAGATGAGGTTCATTCATGGGTGTACGAAATGGGTTCAAGGAAAACTTCATAACCGCGAAAGTAACACACGAGTCTCCAGAGTGATAGTGATAGTAGAAAGTTTAACAATCGGTAATCGTGGTAGGGAGTTCAAATTGTTTCAAACGCCAAAGGTGAGGCATAGGAGGATAGTTGTCAACCAACCAATCCTTTATCAGAATAAAATCGGAGTTAACAGTCCACAGAAAGACAGATCAACAAGGCAAATCTTATCGTCCAAAATGAGAGGGAAACATTCTTATACTCGTGGTTAAACACCACAAGACTTCTCATATGGACAGAGGTGGTTAAGACGAAATCAAATGATGTCAGAAAATTTATAGATGCTTATCAAGAGGCAAGAGACAATTAACAGAAGGTATCAAATGCTTATCAAAAGCAAAAGACAAATAACCGAAGGTGTCAAGTACGTCATCGCCAAGGAGATTTCCAGAATGCCTGAAGAGGCATCAAAATGATTAACAGAAGGATCAGAGGTCAGATTCGGACTCTGCAGACAAGGATCAAATAGTGTCAGGCTATATTATGCAGTTCTCCATGCCTTCCAGATTTATTTAATTCTCAAATCTTGGGTAGTGCAAAGCATAAGCTTTCAATTTCTAAAAGTGATCTTAACAGACTTAAATCAAAAGCAGGGCACGAATCAGAGTGATGTGGAAGCAAAATACTTAAACAAACGCCTTATAGTCTACCCATTCCTCACTGGTCAAAACTTAAGTTCATATCAGGAAATCCTAAAGCAAGTTCTCAGGGTGTTCTCCTATGTTCTTACAGTGGAAGCCTAATGGTCCAAAACTCACAGGTCAAGGGTAAATGTATTACGAGTCGCAGCCTGTCTCTCTGATACCATAAATTGTAACACCCCGACCCGACAAGGGTAGAGATGTCACAACAATGGTGACATATCAGAAACATACACAAGCATACATCTTCAATAATACAAAGGAATCCAAAGGTTACAAGAAATTAAAAGGAAATACAAATTTACAAAGGAACAAATACTAAGTCTGAAAATATAAATTCTTCTAGTCATCTATATCAAATGGCTATCATAGTGTAGTCTTCTAAGTCCAATGGTACTCTCCACTCATACCCAGCTTCCTACTAAAAAACCTGCCGCAGGAAAAGAAATGCGGCTGAGCTACGAGAGCTCAGTGAACAGATATAACGGTAACAAAGCAGTAATAAAGAATAGTACAGAGTATCAGAAATATAGGTCATGCAGACATAATCAGAGTTAAAAGGGTAAATAAAGGAGTAAAGATAAAGGCTAGGGAATAATAGATAGATAAAGGAAAAAGGGGAAACAGTGCAAGATATAATAAGGGTCAAAGGTAAGTAAATGTATATGGTATAGGGAGAACAGTAATCCACCACGAGCCCAGAAACAGAAGTATCATAACCATGTAACCATATCAGTAATCCAGAGGGGATGCCTCTCAAGTAACCAGATAATATGAGGGGTGTCCTCATGTATCAAATATATATGGAGTAGCTAGCTCCCAGAGGTTGTGAAAGACGTGTATCGCACACACCATCAGTCACCAGAGATATAACAGATAATATAAACAGATAACAGAAACAGAACAAATCTAGGATGCATCCATACGCTCCAGGTGGCCAAGGTTAAGATCTAATTAAGTTTCATAAGTTTCAAAACAAGAGTTTATAGCCAGGTTTAGAATAAGGTTCAAATCAAGGTTCAATAGGTCATATTAAAAGTTCATAATCAAAATGGTTTATAGGTTCATAGAGAAGATTTTTAATTCAAAGGTTTCATATTAAACTTGTATTTAGAATAATCTTTCAGTGACTTTCATAAAATGATGCTTAGTAAAACCTTTTTATAAAGATAGTCTTTAAAAGAGATTTTCATAAAACCTTTAGTGCAGTTCCAATCCAAAAATTGGTATAACATCGTATTCAAAACTTTTCTCAAAAACCTTTTCATATTATCAAGGAAAGTTTCCAATTTCAGTTATAATGTCAAAATGAATCTTCAGGGTATTCAGAGGTTTGCATATTCAGGTCACAAGGTGAAGAACGAATCATGTCAAGTATCAAAGGAATAAAACAGGGTTCAGTTTATCAAGGGAACTCAGAATCAGATACCATATCAGGAAGGTTCATAATCAAATTCTTATAACAAGGTTCTAATCAGGGATTTATAAACAAGGGAATCATAGCAATGGCATCAATACAGAAACTGACAGATCAGAAAATGAAAGAGATCATGAGAAACCTGTGAGAAGGTTCAGAATATCTGTACCTTATACCGCAAATGAAAACACAACAGAACAACAAGGTCGGAAGCAACTCCGTCTTCAGCGGATCTACATGAATTCATGACTAACTTATTAAAAGCTTATTTAATTTCAGATTACTTATTTTAGTCGGCTTTCCAGTTTTAGTAACTTTTCCTTTTTAGGTAACTTTCCAGAAATAGCAACTTTCCTTATTTAGCAGGTTTCCAGAATTAACAGATTTCCATATTTAACAAGATACTATCATTACATAGTAGGTTAAGTCCTTATTTACATATTATTATGGGATTAAGGTATATTTTATCAAGTTGCAAAACTTTAGGGTTAATTGTGACAGATTTTCATATTGTAGGGTTTTAAATGCAAATATTCTAAATTCAAAGGTCTAACATGAAAATACTTTAAGTTACTGATTTAAATACTCATTTTATTCAGAATGACATCTTAATCCCTTTAGTTTCACAGATTACAGTTTATACCCCTCTAGTTTCAATATTTACAAAACAAACCCTAGATTTACATAATTCATGATTTAATCCCTGTAATATCCATATTTACCACACAAGCATATTATTTTACAAAATTACAGAATGTAACCTCAGAATTAAGTATAGTACGGATCAGACCCTCAGAATTCAGAATTTACACATTTGGTCCCTTAACTTTACAAAACTTATAATTCAAATCATAATTTAATAACAATTTCATATTAAGCCCTTAAATACTCAAATTTACACATTACACTTTTAATATCAGTATTTACTCAGAATAACATCAAGATTCCAGAATTTACACTTTTAGTCCCTCTATTTTAATTAATTACAAATCAACCCTTATAAATACAATTAATTCATTATCTTGCGATATTTACACTTAGGGCCCTCAAGTTATATTTTTCCCACACTCCTACAGATATATATAACATTATAAAAATACCCTACAAGTTTCAAAGTTGGCAAAACATACCCTTGCAATTTAAAAACCAATTCGGTAAACCTTTTATTTTGCAAAACTAAACCCTAATTGTACCAATCATCAAATACTCATTACCCAATCATTATAACCCCTTTATTGATCAGATCCAACCCAGAAAATCCTAAACCCAAATCGTTTTAGGGTTTCTCCCTATTTTTCTTTAATTTTTCAATAAATTCGATTAAACTATAATTCAAAATCAATTATTCTAGGCTTCTAAAAATTACATGGCTATTTTTCCCAGCTTATATTATCATCAAGGATCATGTAAAAATTATGGTTGCGCCTCAGAAAATTCATATCACACGATTTACAAATTAAGTGTGTTTTATCACTTTTATTTTTGTACGCCTTAAAAATCCTGCATGAATCGTGTTTCTTATTTTTCTTAGGTTATATTCGACCCATAGATCACTAGAAAAATTCTGGATAATTTTTAGAACGTAAGATTTAAGCATGAAAAAAATCATTACCTCTCGGATGGACACAATCGAAGAAAACATTTATCACGGACAAACGAAGGCTTCTAAATTCGTGTTCTTATTTTTATTAGCTCCTTAATACTCCAAAGATCACCATAAAATTATTGGTTCAGGTCCAGAAGTTGTATGGGAGGCTCGGCAAATTTTCTCTCAATCGCTAGTTAGGGTTTTGGGTAGGGGTGAGCACAAAAACCGATAAACCGAATCGAAACCGAAAAAGTCGAACCAAAAAAACCGTCCCAATTGACAAACCGATGGTGTTGGTTTTGATTTTTATAAAAACCGAATGTTTGGGGCGGTGTTTGGTTTCATACGGAAAACCAAACCGAGAAAACCGCCCCGCCCCACCTTTATATATGTTTTTATATAATTTTATCTATATAAGAGATTTGATATTTAATTTTAAATATTTGAGTATCCAATTTTATCTATAAGAAAATAACAATAGTATTGTTTATTATCTGTACATTCAAACTTGATACATTTATAGATATTATATCTTTGTTTTCAAACAATAGCATTCTTTGAATGTTTTTGCGGACGAAAAGCGTAAAAACATGTATTTTATATTTCAGATTCTTGTTTGGTTGCTTCGTACGTTTTTTTGTAGCTTTGGATTGTTGGATATTATGCTACTATTGATATTTAATTAAATATTTAAGTTTGAAAACTTGGAATCGTAAATTTTATATAAGATTTAAACTTGCTTGTTGTCAAGTAAGAAAAACCCAAAAAACCGAAACCGAACCGATTCAGTGTCAAAAACCGAAAAACCGAAACCGAAAAAACCGAAACCAAATGGTTTGTTGTTTTCAAAAACCGAAATATATGGTTCGGTTTATGGTTTTACCATAAAACCGCCCCACCCCGCCCCATGCTCACCCATAGTTTTGGGTGAAATAAATTAGGAGTTAATTGAAATAAATTAGATGGACCGAGATTAGGGGAGGGCACGGCTGGGATTTCGGTTTGATGAGTTGACAAAATCAGATCTTAATGTAAAAAAAATTTATTTCCTATTTTATTTGTCAATTATCCTATTATAAATAAACTTTATTTATCAAATACATAAATTATATAAAATTTTGGTATATATTTGTGTGCAATAATAATTTTTTGGACATGTACAAATGTTGAAAGGTTGCTTCAAAATTATTTTACTTCATGTGTAGCTCATTACCAGAAGTTCGAAATTTATTTGGCGTTTTTAAACATTTATTAATTGAATTTTAAAGTTTCAGGGGCAATTTGGTAATTTTGCATGTTTCAGATTTTAGGGTTTTACAGTTGTGGCTAAAGAAGAATGGCAAGCTTAGGGTCAGGGCAGTTTGTAGAGGAAAGATACCAAATTTTACATCTAATAATGAGCCAGAAGTAGAAGGTGACCAGTGTGTGGTGAACATCAAGGATAGTGTGTGGTGAACATCAAGGATAGGAACTGCAGTTGTAGAAGGTGGGATTTGAGTGGCATACCATGAAAACATGCAGTTGCCTCAATATGGAATATGGCTACAAATGGGATTGAAACTGCCATGCCAGAATCATATTGTCATCCATCTCATTGGCTGTCAACATGGGAAGATATGTATAGGTCCAAGATTAATCCCACAAGATCACCAGAGTTTTGGGAAAACTGCAATGTTCCAAATACAATAATCCCACCAGATCATCATCCCCAAATTGGAAGGCCTAGGAAGAAGAGAAGAAAGAGTGCTGCTGAACTTGCTGACATAATGGTTAAAGGATCCAAGTTAAGTAGGTCAGGAAAGAGTGTCACATGCAAACTGTGTAAGCAAGTTGGTCACAATCAGAGAAGATGCAAAGGTCAAAGAGATGGTGGTACACAAAGTGCAAGTGGTGGTTCAAGAAAAGGAAGTGGTGGTTCAAACAAAGCAAGTGGTTCAAAGAAGTGTGGTATGGGATCACAATCACAAGAAAGTATGGTGTTTCAAAGTCCACAGGCTTCACAAATTGATGTTGTTGGTACACAGGCTTCAAGTGCCCCTAGCATGGTGACACCAGTACCTTTACTCCTGCAAAAATTCACCATCAAAGTGGACAAAGACATCTGCAAAAAGACTTAATTGATGTTTGTTCCTTAGTAGTTATGTGTAACCAGCCTTAATGTTACTTGTTTTGTGTGTTGGTATTCTGGCCTAATGTGTTATGGCCATTTGGTGATGTTAAGACAATGTGTGTTAAGACAATGTGGGCTTAAGTTGTTATGTGTAAATGCTTATGCAGTTTGTTGGTCTTTAATACCAATGGTGTAAGGTCAAATATTAAGACAATTTGTAATGTCAAATTTGTGTTTATGAATATTTATGGTCTTTATGTCACCTTATTGTCTTATGCAGTGTGTTGTTTGGAATTAGATAAAGTGTACAAATACACTCACAAACTAAATGCTTATGCAATGTGTTGGTTGGGATAGTGCACACAGTCAAAGTCAAAGTCTTTATTAACTCAAAAGTGTGTTAACATAACTGCATATACCAACCTAATGGTCAATTGCATTAAAGTTTACATTTAAACGTGTGGTGATTTTTGCTTTAAATTGACTTACACAGACACCACATTAGACACAAACCATCTAACACCAAACCAATCAAAAAATGAGTTCAACTCCTGCAATCATTGAACTTTCATCTGATTCAAGTTCTGCTAAGAAAAAGGGAAAGGGAAAGATGGAACTTTCATCCGAGTCAAGCACTGACTTAAGCTCATTTAATGATAGCTGGGTGTCCAGCTATCATTCAACATCAGAAGAAGATGAATGTGTGTCTAAAAAGGGTACAATGATGGAAGCTGAGTCAAAGAAGCCTGCAAGTGATCAAGGATGGTAAAAAAAGCCTGCAACTGCTTATGCTAGCTATCATGTTAACACTACTCCTGTTAAAGGTCAACCAATCTATGATGAAAGGGTTCAAGTGCTTGGCCTACCAAATGGGCACACTTTTGAAGTAATCCAGGGACAGAGGTGGAAGAGAGGGCAAGGGGAGTGAATCATGTGCTAGTTTAACAACCACTATGTAGTGTCTTTATCTTATGATGTCAGTTTAACAAGCTTTGTGTAATGCATCTATGTATGATCCTACTATGGAATGAAAAATGCAATTATTTATTGCATTCATGAAATAAAAGTTAAAGACAAGTTATTTGTCAAGTTGAAACTGCTGATTTTCATTCAAATTAAGCCAAAATACAACTTGAACATCAACTTCACTGTCTTGCTAAACTACCCAAAATACATTGATACCCTATTGATTCACTACACCCAGCATATCACTTTAACACTAAATACATGAAAAAAAACAACCAACTGATAATCAACCACTTCTTGAGTCTTTTAGCTTCTTGACCTTTTTCAACTACTTCTCCTTGTAGGCGATTCATTGAATTCAGTAGACCAGGAATTATTTGGACAGCCCTCTCACACATTGGAGGATCATACCAATCCACTAACCCACAATTTGATACCTATAGACCAAATCCAAAAATTAGGTCAAATTAGGTCAAAATGGGGTTTTTTTTTAAATACAAAATTAAAGACTTACTCTTTTACTACAACAATAAAATCTTTCTCTTGGGTTAGAAGGTGTCCATGAAGTTTTGATAATAGCTACTGATCCACAGCGATTGCATCTCACCATTGTGTGTTGATGTTTTTTTGTGTGTTTAATTTGTAACAGGTCAAAAAAAGGGGAAGAAGAAGATATAGAACTATTAAACAAACATGGAAAGACTATATTACCCCCCAAATATTAGTCACGTCACAAGATAACCTGGTCAACTGACGGATAAATTGGTCAAGGGACCAAATCCGTATGGGTCGTAAACCACAGGGACTGAATCCGGGTTTTTTAAACCACAAAGACCATTTTCGAGTGACCCGAAAAACCACAGGAACGATTTTTGATATTTACTCTTTGCTATTTAAAAACATTTCTATTACTACTATGAAGGACAATATTGTAATTAACCAAAACCAAAGGTTCGACGAGATAAAAGGGTAAACACTGTTTTTAACATTGTCCAACTAAGCAACACACACCAAGGTCCCCCACCCCCCTCTCTCTTATTTTTCTAGATTAACCATAGGGAAACACAAAGACAAGAGTCAATCAAAAACCAAACAACCCCACAACACTCCAACTCTTCCTCTAGCTGTTTTGTTTTTCTCTCTCTAGAACCCCCACTACACCCCACAACACAACCCTACTTCTTTTTTTTATATTCTTTTTTCTTTCTATCTCTAACAACCCACCAACCCCACCCTCTAGGCGGCGGTTCACCGGTGGTTTCTCACGGTGGTTGTCCAAAAATGTCTGCACCTTCTTCTTGTCAAGCTTCTTAAACCCACCTCCAAAAAAACAAAAAAAAAAAAAAAAAAAAAAAAAAAAACACAAAAGAAACAACTTTTTTCAAGTAAAAAAAAAAGTACTAAAAAAGAAACACATGGAGCCATCAAACAACCACTACCAACAACAACAACCACTAGTTGACCCACCAGTTGATCCATCACTAGCTATAGCAACTAGGTCCGAAGAACCCATAAAAGAAAACAACCAACAAGTGGCTACAGTTGCACCACCAGCTCCAAAAAGGTCAACGAAAGACCGGCACACCAAAGTTGACGGACGAGGTAGAAGGATACGCATGCCTGCCACGTGTGCTGCAAGGGTGTTCCAGTTGACTAGAGAATTGGGTCATAAGTCTGATGGTGAAACTATTGAGTGGCTGTTACAACAAGCTGAGCCTGCTATTATTGCTGCTACTGGTACTGGTACTATTCCTGCCAACTTCTCAACTCTTAATGTTTCCTTGAGAAGTAGTGGATCTAGTTTGACGGCGCCGTCTTCTAAGACGGCGCCGCATCACTTTCATGGCGCCTTGGCGCTTGCTCCTCATCATCATCCTTTTGAAGAAGGGTTTTCTCAAATGATGGGCTTTCATCAGGGCCACGGTCATGGTCAGGGGCAGGTTCATGGGCATGGTCAAGGGCAGCATATTATGACTGCTGATCAGATAGCTGAGGCGATATCTAGTGGTGGGGGTAATAATGGTGGAAACGGTGATGGGAGTGAGAATTATATGAGGAAAAGGTACAGGGAAGATTTGTTTAAGGATGAGGGTGGTCAGAACACCGAGGTGACTGTTGGATCACCGTCACCTTCGCCTTCTAACAAGGAGGGGAATACTGGTGCCGGAGCAGGGAATAGTATGCTCCGGCACCATGGGGGTATGATGCCAGCAACAGCTATGTGGGCGGTTGCACAAGCGCCCACAAATGCTGCTGGCAATACTTTATGGATGTTGCCGGTTTCCACTAGTGTTAGTACTGGGCATGAGGCTCAGCCCCACCACCAACAGATGTGGCCGTTTCAAACTGCTGGAACGGCCACACCCGGAAGTGGGAATACTTTACAAGCGCCTTTACATTTTTTGCCAAGGATGGCGAATGTCGAATTTCAGCAGAATTCTAGAGCGAATTCGCTTCAACTTGGATCAATGTTAATGCAGCAACAACAACAACAACAGCCTTCACAACATTTGGGTTTGGGAATGAGTGAGAGTAACATAGGGATGTTGGCAGCTTTGAATGCGTATTCCCGAGGTGGGTTGAACATGAATTCAGACCAAGATCATAGTCTAGATCACCATCAACATCATTCACAACAACAACATCATTCACAGGCTAGTGACAGTGGTGATGAAGACCAAAATGATTCTACTTGAAACAAAGGTTAATTCATTGCATCATTTTATTTCTATACTTAGCAAACTATCTACCAATTGTAACTACTTGCCTGTTATTTGTAAGTGTAATAAATGTTTTGAACAAGTTTTAGTTGTCTAGTTTAAACTACTTATTTTAATAAGTACTTTTAATATTTGGAAAAATCTTAATAATGGGTTGTGTTTACTTTTTGCAGATTTTGAAGTCGGATGATTAAATTTTAGAAGATGAACTTAAGATTGAAACCAAGAATTGAAGAGGTATATGGTTGAATTATTGTTATGCTTTTTAGTTATTATTGCTAGTTTGGTTTATTTTTGGGGAAATTTATGGTTGTGAATGAAATGTGGTTGGTTTGATTAAAAGGTATCAAGAGAGATTGTATAGAAGGATGATATATTGATTTGTGTTTGGTATTATGAGTTTGGCTTGTTGATTCTAATTAATTACTGTACTATGGAGAAAAAGAAAATGAGAAATGTGATTCAAAATTTAGTGCTCAATTATTGTGTGCAAATAGAAGACTATTTCATCTACCATGTTCTATTTTGTAGAATTGTACAAATATTTATGTTCTACACATTAAATTGTTGTTGGAATTTTGGACTTTTATGGCAATAATTTAAGTAAAATGTACAATGTAGTCTTATGTGTTTCATTTGTATATATTTGAGCTTTGCTGGGAAAGATATTAGGATGAAGCAACAATTTTAATGAGTTTGTCATTCTTAGACTATCCGTAGTGGGCGTTTTTGCACCTAAAATTGCGCCCAACAGCGCCCCCTCTTCCAAAACGTAAGGGTGCTGTTGGCCAAAAAAAACCCACCCTTCGTGGTTCAAACAACGCCCCTTTGTTTGTATTTTTTTTTTTGTTTTTTCTGTAAATTGCACCAACAACCTCCCATTTTTCACTACACCACTTTTTCAACAAAGCCTCATAATACCTCACATGGCAAGTGTCAAACAACCCCCCACTCTCCACTTCTTACCACTACACATACTCTTAAGTTGAAAAGTTGTGTTTTGTGGAGCATAGTTGAAATGCCATAAATTTAGATTCAAAATTTTCGGATGAATACATAATCACATTATTGTTGAACGTATTTAAAGGTAACAAATGGTTTTTCTAATCAGAACTCATGCAACACGTCTCTTAATACAGATTGAATTAACTTTTGGACATGTAATACGTAGAAATAAACAAGTTCAAGTGAGACCAAATATGGTAATTTGAGTGGAAAAAGACTTTGCTTCTTTTAAAAAGAAATGTTCATGTGGGCCCACTCACCTCAATTCATGACCAAGTGTGAAGTGTAAAAGATAAGGCCAAAAAGGCCTTTCCTTTGCCTCCTCATCTTGAAGGATAAAACTACATGATAGATTCCTTCTTTCTTTATACTTTCTTTCAAAATTTTTGATATGTAATATTAAAAAATTAAAATAAACAAGCATATAAACTTTTTTAAAAAATACTACTCCGTATATATATAAAAAGCTTGTTTTTATAGTTCTTTTTCTATTTTATAATTGCATAATTTGAATATGTGACAAGTTTCATACATCAATTACCAAGTGATCGTGTATAGTATCCCGGACCCTAGCACATTGGGCCGGGCATGACTAACGTCCTATACCACGGCATATTCTAATCCCGCAATCCGGACAAGATCATCCCCGGCCTCTCAAGTCCGGGGATCTAATCCGATGTCGACAGCTATCCTGCCGCGACCGGCTAAAGCCAGATCTTGTGGGATTGTGTCTTCCACTTGGTCTGACATTTACCTACCAAGGTATGGCGCAGCCATGCGCTGCTCTGACAATTACCTACTCAGTAATTAATGTGCAGAGTTTCGAGGTAGCTACAGTAAGTATATGGGTAGTATAAATACTCCCATCTCATTTATTACCACACCTAACTGCATTTACTACACCTAATCCGCACTTAAATTATCTCTCTCAATAAATATACTTACTCTCACACCGGAGGCCAACCGCGGAACCCCCCTTCCGCGGTAAGACTAACGGTGTTACTCTTATCTTAGCAGTAAACAAGAAGTAATAGGTGCAAGATCTTTCCTCCAAGAGCTAGTTTATCCTAGGTTGGGGAGGGTGTCGAAGATTTGTACTAACATTTGGCGCCATCCGTGGGACCAGTTACACAAACTGCGTTTCAAAAGGAAGAAAAAATCTACCATGAGCAATCAAGGAAACAATCCTTCTCCTTCTCAGGAACCTTCCACCGTGCGTAACACTCATGATACGGGAAAAAATAAGGAGAAGGAACTCCATGCGGAATCCCTTCCGGATGAAGCAATCAGGAAGTTTTGCGATCAGCACTACGACCGATTGTTGCCACTAATGTCCGAAAAGGTTCACGCGGAAAAGCTAAATCAAGTAAGGACCCGCCTTGAGTTCGAGGATGAGTCGCGGGAAGACCTTTCCCCGCAAGGACTATCCAGAAACTCCCAGTCAAGGTCCCTATGGGAACGAAAGAGTGAAAAGAGGCGCAAATCCAGCCCTAGTTACAGATCAGGGCCCTCTGAAAGCTCTTACTCCAGAAGCGTTTTCTCTAGGCTCAGCAAGGAACCTAGGGGCGGTAACCAAGAAATGGAATACCCCCGATCCACTGTTTTCACCCGCGTGGGAGAAAGGAGGGGGGATGTTAAGTCACGCCTAGGAGAGAAGAAGGCGGACGTGTTCTCTAGGCTTAAAACAAAAAGCCGTGCCAGAAGAGAGCGCAGGACTGAAGCAGAGCGTTACAGACAAGAGAGGCGTCCTCATGAAGAAAGATACCCAGAAAGCAGCAGGAAAAGGTCACCCAGCCCCACCCTTAGCCGCGTTCCTCGTACTAGGGAACACAGAACCAGAAGCAGGTCCGCATACTCAAGTCACGAACGACCTCGGAAGCAAACACCTTTAGAAAGCGAGGACAGTGCAGGAGAATACTGGGGGGCAAGGGCTGGAAAGAGCAAAGGGGAAGAGGATGATCTTTATCATCCCTACGACGTTGAAGACGCTAACCCGTTCACATTAAGGATTCGGGGTTTCAAGTTTCCAAAAAGAACCAGAATGCCTAATAATGTCAAGACTTATGATGGGACCGGAGATCCAGAGGACCACATGAAAAGCTTCTGCACCGCGGCAAAGGTAGAGAGATGGGCCATGCCCACATGGTGTCATATGTTTAACTCCACTCTCATGGGTCACGCTCGAATGTGGTTTGACGACTTGCCGGCGGAAAGCATTGATAACTTTGAGGACCTCAAGAGGTACTTCCTGTCTTATTTTCTCCAACAAAAGAAGTATACCAAGGACCCGGTGGAACTCCATCATATCAAACAAAGAGAAGGGGAAACAACCCCGGCATTCGTTGATCGTTTCAAGGCAGAGAGCATGCAAGTGAAGGGCGCCCCGGAATGCATGAGAGTCTCAGGGTTCATGCACGGTATTAACAACCCGGAGTTGATCAAGAGGCTTAATGACAGAATTCCAAAAACCATGGACGAGATGTGGAAGATCACCACTGCCTTCGTTCGAGGAGAAACTGCCGCGGCAAACATATCTAAGAAAAAAACATGACCGTTCTACATGGAAGTCCGGCGAAGGAGGATCCCGGACAACCAATACTCAACCTTTTGACAGAAAGACAGAATTCAAACAACGCTCTAGGGCAGATCGAAGGCGGAGTGATAGATTCACGCCCCTCACAAAGACACCTAAAGAAATTCTGGCAATGGATTCAGTCAAGTTCACGGCCCCACCGCCAATGTCAAGTCCGGCCGAGTTTAGAAACAAAGATAAATACTGTGATTTTCACAAAGAAAAAGGCCACCACACTGACGAATGTTTTCAATTGAAGAGACAAATTGAGGAAGCAGTGAGATCAGGACAGTTGGCGCATCTGGTAAAAGAGATCAAGAACGGGGCCCAAAAGGGCGGAACCTCCAAGGGAGGAAAGAAGGAAACTGCGGCTAAAGATAAAGCCCCAGCCATATTCATGATACAAGCCTGGCCGCGGAATGTGAAGCAGAAAACAACCTCTAACGCCTACCCCAATATGGAAATATCTTTCCCTCCTATACAGGAGGATGATTGGGATGATCATCCGCTGGTGATAAAGGCAGAAGTAGGCGGACATCATGTACACCGAATGTATGTGGATAATGGAAGCGCCTCAGAGGTCTTGTATGAACATTGTTTCAATCGTTTGAGTTCAGAAGTCAAGAAAAGAATGATCCCTGCCGCGACCCCCCTGCTTGGATTCAGTGGAGAGTTGTCGTGGCCTTTAGGGCAAATTTTACTGGAAGTAACCTTGGCAGATGAAGAGAACTCCTCAAGTGCTTGGATGAACTTCATGGTTGTCAGATCGCCCTCCCAATACAACGGTATAATAGGCCGACCGGGGATAAGACAGCTCAAGCTCATTCCCTCCACGGCCCACGGTATGATTAAATTCCCCACGAAAGGAGGAGTGGTCACCATATATAGTGACAAAATAGCGCCCATAGAATGCCGGACGATAGCAGAATCGTCATCGCAGCAAAATTTTGAAGAAGTTCCAGTCAAGGACGGCATAAAAGTTGCTATACATCCCGAGTTTGCGGACCAAACAGTCACGCTAGGGGGAAGTTTGACAAATCAAGGGAAGAAAGGTCTATGTGATTTGCTGAGGAACAACCTGGATATTTTCGCTTGGCAACCGTCGGATATGACGGGTGTGCCGCGGAACGCAGCGGAGCATAGACTCAATATTAGGGAAGGATACACGCCAATACGACAAAAGAAGCGCGGACAAGCTCCCGAAAGAAACAAGGCCATCAATGAAGATGTGGCAAAGTTGGTAGAGGCGGACATAATGCGAGAGGTCCACTATCACGACTGGGTGTCAAATCCGGTCTTGGTCAAAAAAAGTGATGGAACTTGGAGAATGTGTGTGGATTTCAAAGACTTGAACAAGGCATGCCCAAAAGACTGCTACCCCCTACCGGAGATCGACCACAAAGTCGAATCCCTCTGCGGCTACACCTTCAAATGCTTCCTAGACGCATACAAAGGGTATCACCAAATTCAAATGGCCGCGGAAGACGAGGAAAAGACTGCCTTTCACACAAACCAAGGTATATTTTGTTATAAAAAAATGCCTTTCGGATTAAAGAATGCAGGAGCTACCTATCAACGATTGGTGGATAAGACTTTCAAGAAGCAGATTGGAAGAAATCTAGAAGTATATGTAGACGATTTGGTAATCAAAAGCCATTCGGAGATGGAGATGTTAAGAGATATAGAGGAAACCTTCAAAACGTTGAGGAAAATCAACATGAAGCTGAATCCGAAGAAGTGCACCTTTGGAGCGGAAGAAGGAATGTTTTTGGGACATTTGATCAACAAAAACGGGATTGGGGCATGCCCGGATAAATCCGCGGTGGTCGCCCAGTTGCCCTCTCCCCGCACACTCAAAGAAGTGCAAAGCCTCAATGGTAAGTTGGCAAGTCTCAACCGTTTCCTGTCGAAATCAGCGGAAAAATCCCTGCCGTTCTTCAAGACATTAAAGAAATGCATCAAGAAGAGTGACTTTCATTGGACACCAGAAGCGGAGCAGGCATTCAAGGAAATGAAGAACCATATAGCTAACCTTCCCACCCTGGCGGCTCCACAACCGCAGGAAGAACTACTTATATATTTATCCGCGGCACAGGAAGCCATCAGTGCAGTCCTGCTGGTGGAAAGAGGGCCGGTCCAGCAACCCATCTACTTCATCAGCCGCACATTACAACCCCCGGAAGTAAATTATGACCCAATGGAGAAATTGGTTCTGGCGCTAATTCATGCAGCCAGAAGATTAAAGAGATACTTCCAGGCGCATCCAATAGTTGTTATCACGGACCAGCCCATCAAACAAATGCTCGCAAAAACAGAAAAAACCGGGAGATTGGCTAAGTGGGCTATAGAACTGGGAGAACATGACATCAACTACAGGCCGCGGAAATCAATAAGGGGACAGGTGCTAGCTGACTTCATTGCGGAAATCCCAGAAGAAAGAACTCCGGCAACCGTTGAAGCTGCGGAAGAACGTCCATATGTCGAGCCTTGGAGTTTATATACGGACGGATCATCTTGCCAAGAAGGGTCCGGAGCAGGCTTAATCCTCACAAACCCTGAAGGTGTGGAATTTACTTATGCATTAAGATTTGAGTTTGATACCTCTAACAATGAAGCAGAGTATGAAGCACTAATAGCAGGCTTAAGGATAGCTGAGCAAATGGGAGTCCAACACTTATCCGCGAATGTTGATTCCCGGCTGGTCGCAAACCAGATTAATGGGGCATACGAAGCCAAGGAAGAGAGTATGGCCTCGTACCTAGCAAAAGCTAAGGCCTTAATACAAAGCTTCCGCACGTTCTCCATCAGACAGGTGCCGCGCAGCCAGAACAAACAGGCAGATGCTCTAAGCAAAATAGCCTCCACCAGTTTCGCTCATTTGTCAAAACAAGTCCTTGTCGAAACATTGAAAGTAAAATCCATAGAAGAAAAGGAAGTAATGGCCGTAGTAGAGGAAGAAGAGGAGACGTGGATGACCCCCCTCATAGCCTACATAAAGGACGAAGCACTCCCGGCAAATCAAAAAGAAGCCAGAAAATTGAAAATCAAGGCACGACAATACTCTGTTATCAACGGGGTGTTATTTCGCAAGTCTTTTCTAGAACCGTGGTTACGTTGCGTAGGTCCGGCACAGGCGGACTACGTAATCAGAGAAATCCATGAGGGCTCGTGCAGCATGCACTCTGGACCGCGGTCTATTGTAGCCAAGGCAATCAGATCCGGCTACTACTGGCCTACAATGCACAAGGACGCAAGGGAAATCATAGATAAATGTCAGGAATGCCAGGTACACCGACCGGTTCCCAGGAACCCTCAACAAAAGTTAAATCCCATCACCTCCCCCTGGCCATTCTACAAATGGGGAATAGACATCTGCGGCCCATTCCCAGAAGCCCCAGGAAGGATCAAATACCTGATAGTGGCAATAGATTACTTTACCAAATGGATAGAAGCCAAAGCCCTCGCCACAATCACTGGCAATCAGGTTAAGAAGTTTGTATGGGATAACATTGTATGCAGGTTCGGACTTCCGGGAGAAATAGTCGCGGACAACGCAAAGCAATTTCGGGACAACCCCTTTAAGGATTGGTGTGACAAGCTCAACATCAGACAACGATTTGCATCGGTCAAGCACCCCCAGGCAAATGGACTTGTAGAAAGAGCAAACCGGAGCCTCGGCGAAGGAATCAAAGCACGGATTGATCAAGGAAGCCGGGACTGGCTGGAAGAAGTTCCGCATGTGCTATGGGCGCACAGAACTATGATCAAATCAAGCAATGGGGATACCCCGTTCTCCCTGACCTATGGGACGGAGGCTGTCATTCCAGTCGAGATCGGAATGCCATCTTTGAGATGCGCCTTGTTTGACCCAATCACAAATGATGAAGACCTACAGCTAAATCTAGATTTAGTTGAAGAGAGAAGAGAGGTCGCGGCAATCCAGGAAGCAAAAAGTAAAACCCAAATGGAGAAGTATTACAATGCTAAAGTCCGCGGCACAAGCTTTAAGCCAGGAGATTTTGTCTACCGCAGCAATGACGCAAGCCTTGTGGAAAACACTGGCAAGCTGGGCCCCAAATGGGAAGGCCCATACGAAGTCGCGGAAGCCTTGGGGAAAGGAGCTTATACGCTCAGAAGTCAAGATGGTAGGGACATACCGCGGACTTGGAACATCCAGCACCTTAAGAAATGCTACTTGTAATTAAGTTTAAATACTCCTATCTTTTGTATCCGGTCACGGCTCAGTCCGGCCGCGGGAGTTCATAACCAAGTTCTCTATCCTTTGTAAGTACTCCTAACTTTTGTAACTTTTGTATCCGGCCATCGTTCAATCTGGCCGAAGAAGTTTATTCCATCTTTAAATAATATGCGGGGTCTGATCAACTCCGCAATACTTTCTAAAAATTTACGCGTCATTTTTTACATTACTTCTATAGCATGCATGCATTAACCCGGACCTCAAACCCGGAAGCGTAAGTGGCCTCACAAGCCCGGCATGAGGACATCGCACCTCAAATTACTAAAGGCATATAAGTGGTATTGCAAACCCATTGACCAAGTAAACCCATCTCCGGAAATCCTAAGTACGGGCACGCAAAGATGGAAGAATAAAATCTGGCCATACAAGTCCCGGCACCAAAAAGCATTATGTTACAAAAAAAAAAAAAAAACCCAAAGTGTTATTACACATCCAAAAGGTTTAAGTTATATTCACCAACGATTACAAGATACGCGGATACATTCATCCGGAAGACAGTACTACTACAAAAATACACGGATGCATTCATCCGGAGTACACTTCCCAAAAAACTAATGTCTAAAAGCTTCACAAGATTACGGCAAGGCGGATATAGTCAAAATATCCCCTAAAAAGCAGCCGCAGAAAACTAATTCTCAGGATTCTGAGAGTCAAGAATGGAAGAATCAAACATGTCATCATGTTTAGCATCACCATCCTTGGGCAAGGTAGTCTCCGGTCCGGAAGACGCATCAATAGTTGAAGGCCCAACTGGCCCAGCAGCGGAGGAAGGCTGAGAAGAAACGGGGGTAGGAAGCACAATAGCAAGACCCTTGTCGGTGTAATCAAACTCTACCCCATACTTCTTGTTCTTGAACTCCTTGTAGGCTGCAATAGCCCGCGGACGACGTGTAACAAACCGAAGCACGGACTCCGGCAGAACTGTCTCCTCCGCAACCGGGGGTTTAAACGTAAGCTCCCCCGACCCAGGGTGACGATGCTCCTCTAAAACCAATTTTGCCATCAAGTACTCAAGCGGAGCATCCCGACACTCCTCCAAAGAATCCAACAAAGGGAAGGGAACTTTAGACAACCTGACCACGGACTCCTCATAACGCTGCTTGGCTTCCGGGTCGTAGGCCTCTATCTGATCAAGCTTTATGCCCTGCGACCCATGCACAACCCCGGCCTCCAACCCTTGACGTACCCCGTCCTTAATGGCCGCGGAAATACAGCCACCAAGCCTCAGCTTCAGATCCTCAGATTCTTTAAATTTTTCAATAGCATACCTGAATCCGTGGCCGATAACCCACCGGCGGCCCTCAACAGCTCTCAAGGTCTGGGGAAAGAGTTCGGTGTCAAACTCTTCGTTGATCGCGACCAGCCTTTTATCCATCTCCGCAAGATGATTCTCAAAAGTGGCATGGGCCGCCCTCATACTATCCTCGACAATCTTCTCCGTCTCGGTTTTAAACTGCTGCTGAAGCGTGTCACAAAGAACTTCTAGGCCGGACACTTTTTCCGCCAACGCCTCCTTATCACCACGAAGTTCTACAACTTCCGCAGCCAGCCCAGCATTTTTCCCAATCAATGTTTCAACTTCCGGAGATAACCTCTTAACCTCAGCCCGGAGCTCTTCCAGTTCCTTATCTTTATCACCCACCACTGATTGCAAAGAAGACACTTGGTCGCGAATAGCCACGACCCCAGCATTCTCACTCTCCATCGCGGACAATTTAGCCCTCAACTCAACAACCATCTTTTTCTTCCCTTCCAGACTCTTCCTCAACCTACCATTCTGGTACAAGGTGTTTTCCAACCTCAGTCGCACCTCAGAATTAACACAAATCTGATGAGCAGATAACTTGTTGAAGTCATTCATCAAATCTTCATTAGACATATTTCTCATAGCAGACGCAAACACTGGAGTTGCAACATTATCAACAATACTTCGGCAGACCCAGGGATCGTCCATCTTGAAGCCATTCGTAGACAACCACCTGGGGACATAAGTAGAAGCAGTGTCCGCAGTCTCAACAGATACAGACTTCTCCAAATCATCAGACTCACCCGCATCCTCTTCTTCATTAACCGCATGACTAGACGAGGCAATCACGCCCTCAGCATGTCCGGAAGTTTTGTCCTGATCAGATACCTCAAGATTTGGCATTTGGGACTCCACATTCTCAGACTCATTAATATCCGCATGAGGAGTCTCAGAGTTCCCCTCTGACCGCTCTTGAGTAGGTGTGTGCGACGAAGAAGAAATGAAAGTACTATTCTTCGTAATTCCCTCGTCCGTCTGAGGACCGGAGCGGCCCAAGCCTGACCCCGACTCATCTTCCAGATCAACAATAATATGACCTTCCGCGGAAGGATCAGCTGAAAAACGCAAACGTCTAAGTACGGATAAAAAACAACAAGAGAAGAAAACGACACGCAAAGGTATTATAAACAACTCATACCAGCTCCTTCCGCAGCATCCTTGCGGACCAGTTTCTTCTTCTTCCTGGGTGGATCCGGCACCGTAATAACTACTCTCTTTTTCCCGGCTTTCTTCTCCTCCTTAGCCGCAGCAATCTCGTCAACAACCGTATGTTCCACCACCTTCACTATACCCTCCCGCGGTTGGAGAACACGTGAGGCGGTCTCAGCCCGCAAGGACTTCTCGTCCTTATCCAAAGTTCGCTCCCCAACTTTTACCTTGAATACGTCCGGCTGGTTGATATAGGAGAACAAGTCCATCTCTGCAAAGCAAAGCAAATTAATTAGACGCGGAAGCACACAAATAGAAAACAAAAAATAGATGCAAATCCATTCAACCCACCCGTTTCATCCGGCTGTAGAAACGTGGGGCGGGCACTATCATCATCCCAAGTTTGACTCAAACCTATGAGGTTCAGAAACTCCTCCGGATATTTCTTAAATGGAGCCCTCTTAGTATCCAGACGCCGCAACAACTCTAAATCCACACCCGCGTCGGAAGGCGGAGGATCGCGGTCCACAGAAGCTCCCTCAAACCATGGAATATCCAGAGGAAAGATGGTCTTTTTAATAAAAAAGAAATGGTCCTTCCAGTTCTTAACCGAATCTAGGGCACTAGTATAGCAGACGGGGACAACCAAAGATTTTGGGCCTTTTCTCTTCTCTAACGACATCCAACCATTATTAACACCCGCATAATAAAAATGCCTAAACAAATCTACAGTTGGTACACCACCATGGACGCGGCAAAGAATCTCAAAATGGCTAACTCTACAAGCCGCTAACACAGATAGCTGTGACAGGTGAATCTGGAAATACTCCAATACGCGAAGCAAAAACAATGAAAGAGGAATCCTAAAGTTACCAAACTCGAAAAACCTAGTATATACACCTATCATTCCGTCCGGGGCATCTCTAATGGTATCCCTAGGTCCGGGCGCAGTAGGTAGGAGATACCCTGGGATCTTATACTTACCACAAAATGTATTTACATCTTCTTGACTAAGTTTGGAGGTAAACGTACTGATATGAGCCATTCTAACTGGTAAATGAAGAGCAAATGGAACAGAAATCTAACCTGAAGATACTAAAGTCCGGAAATAAAGGGCAGGCGAAACAAAGGCGGAAGGAATTCTTGTTTCTAGAGGAGAGGAAAAATTTTAACTGTGTGTAAAAAGTTTAAAAGTGGTGTAAATCTTCGTATTTATAGCTACACACGCACGTGTCAACAGATCCAATCGCAAGGCCACAAAATTGCCACGTCTCCGGACGTTTATTGAACGGTCACAGATCTGGACAGATGGAGAAGATCAACGGCCAGCCGCAGAAACGTCAAATCAGTCAGTAATTGTGTGGGTGAAAACACTTCGCTATTCCCTATGACAGCCTGTCACCACCAACCACATGGAAAGTGGAATGTCCAGTCAGCAACATCGGACACACTCCAAACCAACCGCGGATAGTACCACGGCCGGCACAACGCTGCAACCTCTAAATAGCCGTGGAAAATAAATATAAAGTCTAGAACACTTGCTCTTCAAATTAAACAAGTATACTAGACTGGGGGGACTTGATCGTGTATAGTATCCCCGGACCCTAGCACATTGGGCCGGGCATGACTAACGTCCTATACCACGGCATATTCTAATCCCGCAATCCGGACAAGATCATCCCCGGCCTCTCAAGTCCGGGGATCTAATCCGATGTCGACAGCTATCCTGCCGCGACCGGCTAAAGCCAGATCTTGTGGGATTGTGTCTTCCACTTGGTCTGACATTTACCTACCAAGGTATGGCGCAGCCATGCGCTGCTCTGACAATTACCTACTCAGTAATTAATGTGCAGAGTTTCGAGGTAGCTACAGTAAGTATATGGGTAGTATAAATACTCCCATCTCATTTATTACCACACCTAACTGCATTTACTACACCTAATCCGCACTTAAATTATCTCTCTCAATAAATATACTTACTCTCACACCGGAGGCCAACCGCGGAACCCCCCTTCCGCGGTAAGACTAACGGTGTTACTCTTATCTTAGCAGTAAACAAGAAGTAATAGGTGCAAGATCTTTCCTCCAAGAGCTAGTCTATCCTAGGTTGGGGAGGGTGTCGAAGATTTGTACTAACACCAAGTAACTATGAAAATTTGAATGTGGTTTATCTATTTTGGCAGAGAACATTTTTCATTAGAAACCTGTTGCCATTTTTTTTTTTTTTATTTTTTTTTTATTTTTTTTTTTATTATTATTATTATTATTTTTTTATTTATTTATTATTATTTTTTTTGGAACAATATTGTCTGTCATGTTAATAGTCTACAAAAAATATCCATCTCACCATGGTTTTGCAAACTTTTTGTATGGATGATATTTAAAACGGATGGTTTTCGTTAAAATTTTGACCCTTTATACACTCATGTAAAAAACTTTTTGACAATAATGGTCTATATCAAGATAGACAAACCACATAAACAAAATTATTTAACCAAAATATCGTATTTATGTGTGTAATTTATGCACTATATATGCATATCATCAGAGTCTACTTATTGACGTATAAATATATCTTAGTGGTATAAATATATCTTTAATCATGATGTCTTTTATATATCTTAGTGGTTTTATAAATGGGTAGACATTAATATATCTTAGGGGTATGTATAGTAGATCCTTTTTATAAATGGCAAGACATTAATAACGGTTACTAAGAATGTTTGTATATAGTCAAATTCTGAACATGGGTAGACCGTAGACACCTACACTAGATTTCATGTCACGCAAACAGACACTAATGGAAATATGCACGTTACGTTATTAGTGGGTTAGGAATGATGTTTACACAAATTTAGTTATTGTTGGTATAGTGGGTGTTATTTTCCCTTAAGACGAAACTCATTCACGTACGTGACACATACATGAAGATGGTAGTTGTGGTGGTGGTAGACGATAGATGTAGTTATACTAGATGATGGTCAATCATGGAGCTAGAAAACGCTAGCAAGTGTGTCTGTTTTTTATCAAGTGTGTCCGTTTTTTATAGTGATTTAGTTTCAGCAACCATATACTCTTACTTCCAAGGTCCAGTAGCTATAGTTGGAGCGAGACTGTAGCTATAAGGACTATCTTACAGTTGCATTTATACATTGAAGATTTATGATGGAGATAAAATAGCGAAAATTGACGGGAAACCTGGGCTTCGTGCACTTTTTTGTGGGTATCGACTAACCATTCCTCAAAGACTTAGCCTAGACAATATTTCAGTAATTTTTTAGCGAAGTTTATAATCAAATATGTAACCCTAGCCTAAATTTTATAGATTTTCATTACAAAATGATGTGAGGTGGTCCCTTTTTGTTCATTGTTTCATCTTTTTAAGCATTTATCATATAAGGTATGAATGTGCCATAATTCCACTTTAAAGATTTTCCCATGCTGGTTGTTTGTTGTTGTTAAAGAAACCCCACTTGGACCTCAATATCTTGCAACAATCAAGGGGAATTTGAGTGATTTAGTGATATGATTTTAAAATCTTGTGTAAAGTTAACAAAATCCAAGAAACCTACCCAAAAGTGGGGATGTTTGATGAGTTCATGAGTGGAAAAAAGATATAAATAAATGTTTGATATGAAATAGAGAAACAATGTAGTGCATTATTCACCAACATACTCCTTTATTTGTTATTTTTGCATAAGTGATCCATCAATTTAAAATTTTTTTTATCACCCATCGTAAAATAGTAAATACTGTATTTGAGTTTACGATTTAAAAGAATTGTTGTAGTTCGATAAAAAAAAAAAAAAAAAAAAAAAAAAAAAAAGTCATTTTCAAGGTGCCCTGGTGGGAAAGTGTTTCGAAAGTCTTACAAGAGTTCAGCCTTGCTGTGTAATGGCCTTGGGATGGCCCGGAAAAAAGTCCTGAAACAACCACAAAAATACCAG